>JAPKLX010000319.1:236107-257851 GCA_026898415.1 Leonotis leonurus
TGTGTGGTGCTAAACATTGTAGCAACACAACACTTATTTTGATTATTATTTTTGGCCGTAAGGCTGCCGTGTAGGTTGTTCGTTAACACAACCTACGCAAAATTATCTCCTGTGTTCATTTTAGCTTCCGCAACAACTATTTAGAGTAGGTGATACACTTTCATAATCAATCAATCCAAATATCTCAACGATTTCATCATAAAGTTTGGAGTTAAAGACAACAAATCGGTAAAAATTCTCATGCAAACAAATGGATAGATCGGTCCTGATGTGCTTGGGAAGGCAGCTGATATAAAACAATATCGTGGTATTATCGGATCATTATTATATCTAACTGCTAGTCGACCTGATATTACGTTTGTTGTTGGTGTTTGTGCTAGGTATCAAACTAGCCCAAGAGAATCTCACATGGAAGAGGCCAAAGAATTTTACGCTATCTTAAAGGAACTACGGAGATAGGTTTGTGGTATCCATGTGATGATAATTTTGAACTAACAGGTTATTCTGATTCTAATTATGCAGGTTGCAAGTGTGATAGAAAATCTACATCTGGGACTTGCCAATTTCATGGAAGTAAGCTCATTTCATGGTTTTTAAAAAGCAAACTTCGGTTGCAACCTCAACAATAGAAGCAGAATACATGGCTGCAGGGAGCTGTACATCACAAATTTTGTGGCTCAAACAACATCTAAAAGATTATGAAGTCTACATGGATGTTGTACCCATCTTTTGTGATAGTTCCAGCACGATTGTCATCACACAAAATCATGTTCTTCATACTCGCTGCAAACATCGCCATCATTTTATTCGCGATCATGTTGAAAGGAAGAACATCAAGATCGAGAAAATTCATACGGATGTGTAGCGAGCTGATATTCTCACAAAACCATTAGCCGAAGATAGATTCAAAATGCTTTGTGGAAAACTGGGGTTAATAAATTTCATCGAAATTGATAGAAGTGTTGATAACAACTAGTTGTTGGTAAAAAGCGATCTGTTATCACACATCTTTAAATCTAGCTGTCTATTTCCATATCATATATACATCTATTATTGCAGCTAGATATTTGACAAGGAAAGTGCAAATCAAGAATTAACAGTGAGCTGTTCAAATTGAAAAATCAGCAGCGAGCTGTTAACAACAAAATCTAGAATAGCAGATCGATCAAGATACAAACGATCTACTAGGGCATCAATCAAGGGGGAATCTAAACCATAGTCATAAATTTCATTTATTTCTCTAACTCCTTTAGTATTTATGTCTCATGATTAATATTAAATTCTATTTAATATTAGATAATTCCAAAAGTCTAAATGTCAGAAAAAGTGAGGGTTAAAGAGAAGATCATTTAATGTTGTAGTCCTCGGTTCCCGTTTCGAGGCAATGATGTGACTCTTTTGAAGATGCAATTTGATGGCGTGTGCACTTCAATCGACTTTTAGGCGGCATATGATTAAATCAGGGGGTAATCTCAACCGTTATTTGTTATTACTTTTGCATGATTCAATCTGATCCATCCATTATTTGCCTATATATGTGTGGTAGTTTGACTATTTTTTTCTTACACTTTTAAACTTCCCTCTCTCTAAATACATAAAACCGCCATTGTTATACTCTCAAGCTTTTCTTGCAAAACTCTTAATTTTCACAAAGTTCATCAAAACCGCTCTCAAAATGACTGCATCTGAAGCTAGTTCTACATCTTCACATGCATCTCCGATTCTATTGTCGGAGATGATTCACATGATAGAGGCGAAATTGTCGCCGGAGCCTCGCGCTGTACTCACATCACGGGTTTCGTACCTTAGATGTTCTGTTCACTTAAATTGAGTCGTGCACAGGTTTACCTCACACAAAAGCATAAACTAGGGTTTTATATCTGTATCTATCTTGCTTATTATTTGTATGCTCTTAACTAATATGGAAGCATGAACTAGGTTTTCATATGTCTGGTAAATGATTATTTGAAGTTTTTACATGTATGATTCACTTGTTAATCTCATTAAAGATATATATAATTATGTTCTCAAATGTTCATAGCCAGAATAATAACTATATATGTATTTAAATCATTCATTGTGATATTGATATATTAACACTAATAAACTAATAATTGTGATAGTAACTGGACTAATCATGTTTAATTATGTGTTAATCACTCTCCCTATATGCTTATTATGTGTTCACAAACACACTCGCTCCTTATTCCATATATCATATGTTTAATAGCGAGCTGTTGCAAACACTTAATCAAAATCTATGTTGATTTAGTGTTCCACAAAACGATGGAACCAGACTACTATCTCCCCAGCTAGGTCGCTCTTTTCTATTGCTCATGGATGGAGGATGAGCGAGAAGAGTACAAGGTCAAGATACCAGTTGGAAAAACTAAGGAGGACAACATTCGTACCACGATTATAGAGATAATTTTACAAAATTATCATCTCACTGATGAATGAGAGATTATTATTGATGAACTGACCGACGATCAAATCCAGCAAGCCATTGACATCATGGTCGCTCAACCATTCACATGGACTGGGAAGGCATTTAACAGAGGGTTAATGCTTCCTAGTTACCGCTTGCTCCTTGACTACGTCCAAAGGGTGTTTTTAGGACACTAAGGGACGTATGATTCGGTTACTTTGGGCAAGCTTAAAATCATGACGGCAGTAATGTTCAACCTCAAGGTGAACTGGGCCAGGTCGTTGCTCAAACTCATTGTCGATGAGGAACAACAAATCGATATACGCTAAGACACAGATGGCAATTGTACATAGATCAACATTAAGCGACCACTCCGTCTTTCCACCAAGATTAGCACCATCATTGTTGGCTATTTTCAAAAGGACAAATGACATAAATCAGTGAAATTTAGCAAAGATTGGATTTTGCCAAGGACGAGGCACCAGATCGAGATGGCTTTAGGGACAACATCTCAGATTTTCTTGAAAGTTACTGATGACAAAATCAAACAAGCCATGATTCGAATCGGGAAATCCAACAAGGAATGGGTGATCCCTACGAAGAAATTGGAGATTGTTGGAGAGGCCGCAGCAACTCAAGCACAAGAAGTACCTCCTGCTGATCGACCTGTTAAAAGGAAAGCAGCTGGTAATCCAAAACCAGCTACTGGTGCTAAGAAAATGAAGAAGTCCAGAAAGGAGTCATCTCTCATGGCTCAGCCACAAAAGAAGAAGACACCTGAGAAGGTGACGAAGAAGGATACCACTAAGCCCACTGCTCGCAACCTCAAAGAAGAATTGGATGCAACCGTCATTGAACAAGTAAGGGAGCCAACTGCCCTTGATATAAATGAGGCTGATGTGGAGGTCGATGCACATGAGCAGCCCGCTGTTGACATTAATGAACGACTAAGAGGGGCACAGTTAATATTTCAACAACTACAAGATAAAGCCAATGTTGTGGTAGTAAAATCCATGCCTGGGATCAAACTGACCCCAAACACATTTGAGATGGCTCAACGCTTTCAAACTTACTTAGAGATTCGCGACTGCAAATTCTACATTTTGGAAGCCATATTACTATTATTCTCCATCAACGACCTGAAGTTTGAGGAGAATAAGTTAATCAAATATTTTGGATTTCTGGACGTACCTGACGCTCGCCAATACTTTCGCACATATGTGCTGACAAAGATGAAGGAGGAGGCCGTCTCATTAAAAATCGATTTGGCTCCTTATTATGAGAAGGAACAAGACTTGTACAACTTTTTTTTGGACTTGCATTCTGGAGATTGTGACGACATTTTCAATTTTGAAGAGAAGACTGTGGAGAAGGAGAAATCACATGCTACAACATCCACTACACAACCCGCTGATGGGGCTAACATGGAAAAACTAGCTGATGATCCAATTGAGCTCACACATGAACCAACTGCTACTACAGAGGAAGCAGTTGATATGAATGTGGAGGAACCATCTGCAAAAGCAGAACCAACTATTGACATTCCAAAATCGAAGAAAATCAAGAAAGGGTCTATACCCACTGTTGTCGGGCCACTAGTGGATGCGGTGCCCACTGATGAATTTTTTTACACAAGGCACAACACCAAATGGATTCAGGCAGCACGATCTGGAAGAATTACTAACCGCATCTTTAGGGCCACAGATGACACAAGAACAGTTGAACGAGCTTATACATCTTCGCATCAACAATCGATCTGCTGCTATTGCTAATTTTATTTATGCTGCCGCTGAAAAGGCTATACGCACTATTGAAGGAAATTTCTAGTTAGCCAATGACAACTTATCCAGCGAGCTGCACAAAGACTTGAATAGTGCTCGTGAAGTGTTTGAAAAATTCAAGGAGGAGACAAATAGCAAAATTGCTAATTTCCAAGAAGAAGTGAACAAGTTCGAACAGAAGATGAAAGATGCCAGGGGCAAGATGGTAGAGGAAGTCAAGAAGCATGTTGAGCAACAGTATGTTGATATGGAGAACACCACCATTCCCACCGTTGTAAAGAACGAGCTGCCTGCCATACTTCAAGAAAAATTGAAGGATGCTGATGTGACTACGAGTGATGAAATATTCAAACTCAACAAGATCATCACTGATATCAAAGTAGCACACAGTGATCTGTCCGTAAACTTCAATGCTCATCTCAAGGACACATCAAAATAATTCAATGAAGTCAATGGTAATATCTCCACTTTTCTGCAATACAAGGAGGATGCAGAAACTAAATTCAAAGCACTCAATGATGAGATTGCTTCCTCCGACTTATCATCTCAAAGGATTTCCTTGAAGATGTCGAAAAAGGGGAAGAAAAGGTTGTAAACCAGCCCGCTGCTCAAACGTCAAAGAAGCCAGCTGCTGCTAAGAAGAAACAAACAAAGAAAATGACAGTAAAGCAGGCAACTGATGCTTGTTTATTGTAGCGTGAGAATGAGGAAAAGCAAAGAAAATTGGAGGAAGTTGCTAAGAGGAAAGGCAAGAAAGTTGTGACAGAAATGGATGAGGAGGAGGAGATGTTTTTGGCTGGTTACAAAGCAGAACATATAGCTGATGCTGAATTTAGACAACTTTGGAGAGCCGAGAAACAAAGGTAAGGTGAAATGGAGGCTAAATATGATGATGATAAAATTGAAACTCCAGATGAAGATGCCGACGAGCCATCCAATCCTTTGTTCAAATTCTTCGAGAAGTTTCAGCTAACTGAGCCTCAAAACTTAACTTGGCTCCACAGCAAGAAAGCATCTCAGTGGAACAAGTTAGTCAAAGAATTCATCATGCAACATTACTACTTAATGGATAAAGATATACAAGGTGGATCAGTGGATGAATTATTCAGAGAATTCTTGAACCAACAAAAAAATCAAACATTCATCGAGTACTTACATAGACAATCTGTCATGATGAATGTTTCTCTCACTGCTCCAAAGAAAACTACACTTCTTTACCCAAGGATACCAGGCACAACAGAAGTAGATCACACTGCTGTTCTAAATGCAATCAATCACTCTGCTCAACTCATGAATTATCCCATTGATTTCAATAATTCAGACTACAGAAGATTATTCAATGGAATATATGCAAGTTTTGGTGTGCCTTCAGAGGTAAGGCAAAGGGAGATGGTTGAAAAGAGAAGGGCTCAGCTGGCTGAACAACAAAAACGTCAATGACAATCTGCTGAGAAGGAACAAAGCCAACCACCTCCTCAACAATGAAGCTTCAATCACTATATTTTGTTCAAATTTTTTGATTAGCAGCTAGCTGTCATGTAATTAATTTCCTTATCTATAATCAACTACTCTATCAATGAAGTTTGAAGTTATTAGTTTTGAAAAACAACCCGATGACAATATCTCTTTGTCCAGGCAATGTTTTTATGCTTATTATTTAATGTTTTATAATTATTCATTCTAACTGCCTGCTATATTCACACTGTTATTTTTTTTAACACTTAAAGAAAATTATAAGGTGTGGTTTAGACATCATCAAAAAGGGTAAATTTTTTGGGAACCCCACGAATATATTTATGTTTTGATGATGTTTCTCGAAACAACACGTAGTTATTTTTATGATCTTATTAAACCAAGTGGTCAATGTTATCTTTTTAAGGAACATCTTGATTATAAAAGAAGCAGATCGTTTTATTTACAATCTGTATTATTCTTGTAAAAGCTTTCATGAACACATTGATTATTAAGATGAGTATTTTCTAAGTTGTATAGACAGCGAGTTTTAAAATTGTGAGCAGATCATTTTTTGTAAAAATAACGATTTGTCTCTCATACTTGCAGCTCGCTGTCCACCTTACTTGTCTTGATTATAGATACCTAGAATTTATTTTTCCAGATCACAAATTGTAAAAGATGTTTGAAATTTAAAACTTACTTATACCGGTCTGTCCTTCTAGAGTTAGTTTGTAAACAGCTACAATGTAAAAGGAACAGATGGATAAATTTACTATATGTCCCTATAATCAAGTTGTTACTAGGATAGAAGGCTTATATACTTGAAGACATCTCAAGAGGAAGAACAACTAGAGCAAATATCTCTTAGCAGCCCGCTGTCCAAATTTCAACATGTCGTTTTTCACAAAAACGACATGTCCCTCAATTCTCCTATGCTATCAAGATGTTTTCAACATGAAGTCATAAATGAAAATTGGAAACCAAACCAACTAACTTGTGAAAGTGCAGCTCGATTCACAGCGACCTGCTAGATCAAATGCAAACGAGCTGGTCTTCGCAATAACTATGGTGGACTGCCGACATATCTAAATTTGTCATAAGTCAACCACTCGGTCTATTGTTACA
This sequence comes from Leonotis leonurus, assembly GCA_026898415.1. Taxonomy (NCBI): domain Eukaryota; kingdom Viridiplantae; phylum Streptophyta; class Magnoliopsida; order Lamiales; family Lamiaceae; genus Leonotis; species Leonotis leonurus. Next base: position 242,897 of record JAPKLX010000319.1, read on the forward strand.
TCAACATCATATTTTTAGGAAAGAAGTACAAGAATATCAAATTGCAGTATGGTGAATCATTCCAAGTATGGCAATGCACTGGGAAATCGCGTGAAAGGTGGATCAAGACGCTCATATGGCAGCACATGTATCAACAACACTGCCATGCAATTAATGCAGCCATTAATGCGAAGAGGAAGGACTCCTCTCTCTCTCTCTCTAACGGATAGTTCCAGCCATGGCTCTATATATACCACCTTCACTTCCAGGAAAGGGTACGAGAATTCAAGCTATAAAATTTCCATTACTCTGCTAAAAAATCTTCAAGCTCTCAACGTTCAAAAGCACTCCAACACAATCGTAGAATTCTCAAGAGTGTTTTTTTTATAGTTTTTGAAGGTTTATTTTCTGGAAAATAGTTTTACAAAACCTCTAGTTAGGATCTAGACTTGATCCAGTTGTAATCCTAGATTGTAGTTATCAATCTTAGGGAGAAGATTTGTAATCATAAGAAGTTATCTAGTTTTGATAATCCTTGTGGCTCGTACTCTACGAGTAAAAAGAAAGGAGAAAGTTAGTGGATTTTCGATCTAGATTTGTTCGATCCGTGGATGTAGGGAAAGTTTATCCCGAACCACGTTAACTACTTGCGTTCTTTAATTCTTGTTTACTTCATAATCATCTTCTTCATACTCTTGCATTCAAAATTGGTTTGATAAAATTTACAAGTAAGAAAACGATTTTCTCATTATAAAGAGCCTTAACCACCAAATTCTGCACACAACATTGATCAAGTTTAACTTGTATTAGTTGTTCTTGATGATTGTTTTTCCACACATAAGGTTTTATTTAAGTAATATTTAGTCTTCCTAATAAGAAGATTTATTTTACTACTCTAAGCTATCTTATCGATTAAGTGTGCTTAAGCCTTATATCTTAATCTTAAAAATAAGAAAACCCTAAAAGTTTGAATTGGTGTATTCACCCCCCTCCCCCCCACCCCCCATACACCAATCTACCTCTTTCGGGACCAACAAATAAATGAAATGAAACTTAGAATAAATTGATAATTTGTGCTAGTGAAAGTTTACTTGGAAAGAGAGAAAAGAGAGATCAATATTGCTCTTTGGACTAATAGAAATACATCTTGCAGGGTAGGGATGACTTGAGGGCATAAATTCTATCGAGATAATTTTTGGTATTTGGTGCAGGAAGATAATGCGTATGTGTTATACATAATTATGGTTGAACAGAAGTGGATATGGAGGAGTAGGATGCAAGATCCGGGAAAAATGGAAGACTAGCTAAAGCCTAGATATTTTTCACAAACCAATAATGATAGTGCAAAAGTCATGAACAATTGAAGATATGCAAATCCGGAAAAATCTTGTAGAATATGGTGATGTGGGTATTGATTTGAAATTTTTATATATAAATAAATCATTGTTGTTAACAAATATTATTATTTTATCTATTTATTTATTTAATTGTATGTTTCTCCTATTATTTACCTTTTTAGAAAAAGATTTGTATAATTACTACCAAAAATAGTTTGAGTCTCCATAAGTACATTTATATACATCTATATACGATATCTAAATTTCTTTTATATATGAACCCTAAAATAAATTTTCTAAAGCTCATAAAAGTTGAATTTGACATACTTAAGATTTAATGAAGTCAAATAATTTAATCGATAGAGAGTGCTTACTAAGACTCACAGATTTGATTTAAAAATTTATCTACTGATTAGGGGCGCGACTTAGACTATCAGTTCAATATATATAATTTTCATAAAAATCTAAATGATATACTTGAAGATCTCAATTTAAGAAATGTTAAATAAGTAATTGGATTCGGGTTGTGACAACCCTACGCACTTAAAAGAATTTTTCCTCGAAATTTAACTTACTTTGTTCTAAGTGGGGTAACAAGCTAAGACTTCTTCTTCATGTTCCCATGTTGTTTCATCTGTCCATGCCTAGTTCATTGCATTTTAACTAGTGGTATTTCTCGACCTCTCAACACATGCACCTTTCGGTCTAAGATAATGTTTGGCTCCTCTTCATACGTCAAATATTTATTGATCTGAAGATTCTCGTGATGAATGACGTGACTAGGGTCGTGCAATTACATTCTTCACATCGAAACATGAAACATTTTGTGAACAGCTGATAATTGAGGTGTCAAGGCTAAGCGATATGCCACATCTCCTATACGTTCCAAAATTTCAAAAGGTCCTATAAATCAAGGTCTCAACTTTCCTTTCTTTCCGAACCTATGAACTCCTTTCATTGGTGCGACTTTAAGAAAAACATTCTCACCTACTTCAAAGTACAACTCACGTCTTCTTCGATCAACATACAACTTTTGTCGATCTTGAGCCATTTTGATCCTTTCTTTTATCTTTTACACTAATTCAATTGTTCGCTCGATAATTTTCGGACCTAATATTTGTGTCTCTCCAACCTCGTCTCAATATAATGGGGACCTGCACTTTCTACCGTACAAGGCTTCATAAGAAGCAACACCAATGCTCGTCTGGAAACTATTATTGTAATCAAATTTATCAATGGTAGATGAGTTTCTCAATTGCCTCCAATATCCATCACGCAAGTTCGCAGCATATCCTCTAAAATTTGAATAGTTCTTTCAGACTGTCCATCTATTTGAGGATGATATGCAGTCAAAAATTTCAGGTTTGTTTCCATAGCTATGTGTAAGCTTTTCCAAAATTTAGATGTAAATCTTGGGTCTCGATCAGACACAATATAAACAGGCACTCCATGTAATCTCACAATCTCCTGAACATATAATCGAGCAAATTGATCCATTGAGTACGTCATTTTCACTGGGAGAAAATGTGCTGACTTAGTAAGTCGATCTACGACTACCCAAATTGCATCATGTCCTTTAATTTTCCTTGGAAGTCGAACAACAAAATCCATGTTAATGTGTTCTCATTTCCATTCAGAAATTTTCAATGGGTGTTCAATAATCCTCCTGGTCGTTGATGTTCAGCTTTGACTTGTTTTCAAGTCATACATCTTCCAACATACTCTGATATCGTCCTCTTTATTCCCCTCCACCAGAACGTCCTTCAAAGATCTTGATACATCTTTGTGCTTCCAGGATGTGCCGTATAAGTAGTACAATGTGCTTCATCCAAAATTTCTCTTATCAAATCCTTATCCTTCGGCACACAAATTCTTCCTTCAAACATAAGTGTCCCATCACTTGTCACCTTGAATCTCGTGATGTCACTGCTCGTCCCTTGAGTCTTCATCTTTTGTAAGAAGTTATTTGTCTCTTGAGCTTTTCTAATTCGATCTCGTAAAGTGGGTTGAACCACTAACACTGCTAACATAGCTTCCTTAGTGACTGGAGTCACTACTTCGAATTTCAACTTCTCAAATTCCCTTGTCAACATCTCTTGTTGAGTAATCGAAGTAAGCATTCATTCACCCTTTCTACTAAGTGCGTCAGCCACCACATTGGCCTTTCCCGGATAATACTGGATCGAACAATCGTAGTCTTTCACGAGTTCGAGCCACCTTTTTTGACGCATGTTCAGTTCCTTCTGAGTTAAAAAGTATTTGAGACTTTTATGGTCGATGAAGATTTCACACTTGCCTCCGTACAAGTAATGCCTCCAAATTTTCAATGTGTGCACTACCGTAGCTAACTCCAAATCATGTGTGGGGTAGTTTTGCTCATGTATCTTCAATTGTCTTGAAGCATAAGAAACAACCTTCCCTTTTTGCATCAAGACACATTTTACACCTTACTTTGATGCATTGGTGTAGATCACATAGTTATCAGAGCCATCAAGAATGGTTAAGACTGGTGCAGTCGTTAACCTTCGTTTTAACTCTTGAAAACTCTGTTCACACTTGTCGTTCCACTTGAACTCGACATTCTTTCTCTTTAGTTGTGTCATTGGACCACCTATCTTAGAAAATTCCTCAATGAATCTTCTGTAATAGGTGCCCTCCAATTGCTCACAGTTTCCACTTTGGCAAGATCCACTTCAATTCCATTTGATGTTACCATGTGTCCTATGAACATGACTTGGTGTAACCAAAATTCACATTTCTTGAATTTAGCATAGAGTTTCTTGCTTCTCAATGTTTCCAACACAATCCTTAGATGTTCTTCGTGTTGGTTTTTATTCTTGGAGTAAATCAAAATATCATCGATAAACACTATGAAAAATTTATCCATATATGGATGAAAAATACAGTTCATTAAATCCATGAACACAGCTGGAGCATTAGTCCAATCAAATGGCATCACTGCAAACTCATAGTGGCCATATCTAGTCCAAAAAGTTGTTTTCGAGATATCTCCTTCCTTCACCTTGTGTTGATGATATCCTGATCTCAAGTCTATCTTTGAGAATACTCCTGCTCCTTTTAATTGATCAAACAAATCCTCAATCCTTGGCAATGGATATTTGTTCTTGATCGTGAGTCGGTTCAACTCACGATAGTCGATGCACATTCTTATTGAACCATCTTTCTTCTTAACGAATAAGACAGGTGCACCCCAAGGTGATACACTAGGTCGAATAAAACTTTGTTCTAAAAGTTCTTGTAGTTGCACTTTTATTTTTTCCAACTCCTTTGGTGCCATCCTATAGGGTGCTTTTGATACGGGTGCTGCCCCCGGTACCAACTCAATTATGAACTCTACCTGTCTATCTGGCGGTATTCTAGTCAAGTTCTTTGGAAACACATCAGTGTAATCTCTCACAATTGGCACATCCTCGAATGTTAGCTCCTCATTCTCCTTGCCAATAATTCTCACTAGGTAAGTTTGGCCACCACTTTTTCCTAAGATCTTCATTGCTTTCATGGCGGATATCACCATTGGTCCATTTCTTACTTTTGATCCTTTGAATAAAATTTTCTTTTCCAAGAGCGTGAAAGTCAACTATTCTCTCATGACATCTAATTGTTGCGTGATTTTGACTTAACCAATCCATTCCCAAAATCACATCAAAATCATGCATCTCGATTTGGTATAAGTCAGTTTCTAATTCTCTATTCTCAAAATTTAGAATAATTCCTCGAGCAATTCTATTGGTTCTAATGTATTCTCCTGAAGGAATACTTATATTCAAGGCTAAGTTCTATATGTCACAAATAATTTTCTTCTTACGACGAAACTTAGCAGAAATGAACGAGTGAGAAGCTCCAGAATCAAATAAAGCAACAACTTGAGTATCATAAATATGTAACATACTAGTCATGGTATTGTTGTCATCTGACGCTTCATGTTCTGCAAGAGCAAAAATGCGAGCATTCCCTTTCTTCTCAGGTTCCTTGCATCCCCTTCTGTCAGGTCCACTGTTTCTTTGTCCACTAAGAGTTTTCTTCTTCAACTATGGACATTCGTAAGTAGTGTGTCCTGGCTCACGACAATAGAAACAGACTCTCTTACCCCATTGACATTCTCCATTGTAGTTCCTTCCACATTTTGGGCATTGGGGCTTCATCCCGACAGTATTGTTGCTTGTGCCATTTCCAAAATTTCTTTTCTTATCCTGAAAATTCTCTTTGCCTTGAGTGTTATTATCCCATTTTCGCTTTCCGAAATTATTGTCATGTTTAGGTGTTGGACGGTTCGTCCCAAAGGCTAGCTCCACTCCTTCTGCTCACTTAACCAAGTCGTTGAAGTCATCAATTACGTGTGCAGCCCTGATCCCCTTGATGTCAGTCCTTAATCCTCTTCTAAATCGAGCAATCATCTTGGCCTCAGTGTCAACAAAATGAGGTGAAAATTGAGCTAACTCATTGAACTTCCTTTCATACTCCTCTATGCTCGTGTTCCCTTGTTTGAGTTCAAAGAACTCAGTTTCCTTTTTCACACGAAATGAGATAGGAAAATATTTATCGAGTACCACCTCCTTAAAGTTATTCTAGTTCAGCAGCTTGCGATCCTCTTCTCTTAGCATCCGATAAAATCCATTCCACCATTTACGAGCGTCATCCTTGAATTGAAAGATTGCACATGCCACTTTCTGCTCGTCGGTGCAATTGATGTGAGTAAATATTCGTTCGAGCTCCTCTAACCATCCTTCAGTATTTACTGGTCCATTGCGGCCATTGAATCTTGGTGCGTTATAGTTATGAAATTGCTAGACTGCTTAATCAGTGGTCATTTTCAGGACAGGGTTTTGTGCACTAGAGTAAGATTGAGCTTGTTGTTGGATGAATCCTTGCACAGCTCCCATGAATTGACTCATGATATCCTCCCCGTTGGCTTGAGTAGTTTGATGATTTTGTTTTGCTCCCTGATCTTGATTAGTGCTCGTGTTGTCGGTCTCAACATTTTGAGTGCGTGTACGTGGCATCTTCTTCAATAAAGAATGACTAATTTTAGTAACTAAGGATAAACATTAGTTGTACTAAAACTCGAGTATAGTGATTACTAATGTCCATAAGAAAAGTCTATTTGTGATAATGTCACTAAGGCTTTCTAGGTTTTACTAAGTTCGAGGACTAGTTTGAAAGATAAAAACTTTTCATAAATATCAACTTTTAAATAACTTGAACTAAAATATTCCGAAATAAACATAACTGATATAAACTTGAGCATTGAAACATATGACTTGATCATTTGAATAAAACATTGACATAATTTTGGAATAATAACAATTTATACTGATCCATAAAATATTTTGAAAGAATACATTTTCCTTGAAGCCGGAGTGCGTAGAGGTCAAATGACTATGCATTATGCAATGACATAAAAAATTTCATGATAAAAATATTTTAAAGCAAAGTCTACATGAAGGAAGACCTGCTTTGATACCAATGTTGTAACACACCAACATAATTTCATAATAACACACACCAACATAATTTCATAATAACACCTACGGTCACACATAATATTAAAATTGACAATAATAATCAACGACATAACTTAAATAAATCACCACACCTTAAACTTTAAACTTGAAATATATTCGAGCAATTAAAACCACGTCAATGCCTTAGTCGCGCCGCACCTAATCATACAATTATCACAAATAATTTATAATGTCTAAAATATAACTTAAATCATTTTAATCGGACCTTATACATATTTTTTTCAAAATCTTAATATTTATAATCATACTCTAAACATAAATAATAAGTAGTGAACTGTTTATATTATATTATTTATATATATAATTATAAATAAAATTTAGATAATATTTTTATTTTTATTTTTATAAATATAGGCTTTAAGCCATCAATTCTTTGTTTTAGAAAAAATAAGTACACGGTTATTTTGTTTTTAAGGCTTAAACAATTTAATTAAATGAAACTCACCTTAAAGAAAGTAAAGCACAAAACTAATAAATAATAAGTTGAGATTATTTTAAATCTAATATACAATTTGTGTGGCCCACTAATTTGAACTCCAGTAAATGAATTCAACATAAAAATGCAAATCAGATTTCTTCATTGTAAATACCCCACACTTTTAAAGTTATTATTAATATTATTTTGAGCAAGTTATACGATTTAAAAAAATTAGATGAATACGAATTGAATTATTTTTAGATGATTTTAAAACTAACGGATTTGATTTCGAATGTTTTCAGGTAGTCCGTCTTAGAGCGGGGATGTGCCCTAGCAAAAATGTACATTATTTTTGTTATAAATATTAGAAGATATTTAATATAAATATCTATGATTTTTATTAACAAATATCTAAGATTTTTAGTGTGTATGTAGAAGTCTCTACAACTCATTCATCTCCCTACATCTATCGATCTCATCTCCCTCACTCTTTCTTTCATTTTTTTCTCTCTTTTCAAGAACTTGGAGGTAAGCTTCTTAGATTATGTTCTTATTTGGTAATTAATGGTGTTTTAATTGTGTGTTTATATGAGTATATGTATATGATATGGAATACATGGTTATGGTGAGTTGGGTTATGGTTTGTGTTATGGAGGAAGGGCCGCCGGTGGAGGAGAGGCGGAGGCAGCAGCGGGGCTGCTGCCATGGTTCATCGTTGATACGTCGGCGAAATCAAAAATTTGAATCATGTGTGTTTACCCAATTTTTGGCAGAAACAGGGGAGCATATTACGAGCCGATTTCTGTCCATTTTACGTATCCAAAACCCATCATATTAGATACCAATTTAAAGTTCTTTTCGTCTTCTTTCCAACGAGATCGTCAGATTTTAATTCCGACATATAACGAAGGAGTTTTAAGCCTCTGAAGTTAGAGTGTCGAAGAGTGTATTCTCTATTTCTAGTGTCTGACCGAAGGTTGCGGGCTCAATTATGTCCGTTTTAGTTATTCAAATCCCATAAAATCGGTACCATATTAAAGGTCTTTTCGCGTTCTTTCTAACGGTACCTTCGGATTGTAAATCGGAGTTCGGACGAGGGAGTTATGACCTGACGAAATCAGGGTGTATATTCTACGCGCTGCAAGTGCTGCGCGATTTGAGTATGATTTTCCGGCTTCAAATCGATGCCGAATCCAAAACATTTCTTTAGGAGTTTTATATTCCAATCCTTATAAATTATACTCGAGGTTATGTTTTTGAAAATCGATAAACCGAGTGTCCATAATTGACGTCATAAACTTGTGGTTTAAGTTCAAAATTTATTAACTTACATTTTATGTTCTATATATTTGATTTGAGAAAATATTGCTTAACTTATTTATTAATATTCCCTAAACTTGTTTATCTTGTTATATTAATTTCATAATCTTAAATTAGATTGTGTTGTAGTCTCAAGAACTACATATATGTATAAATCGAGTTTTGTATAATTTCAAATGATATGAATTTTAAGCTATAATAAGTTTATACTTTCAAGGTGTAATAAATTAAAGTTAATTAAAGTGCTAGGTGGCACCGTATCCAGAGCTCAAGCCGGACAACCAAGAAAGTGAGAAGTCTTTGTGAAACATCGTCACGAGGTGGGGTTTACGCTATCTGTAAGTTGATGGTTGTAATCATTGTTGTGTTTGTTGCATTCATATGAACTTGCCTGTGTGGCGTATTCTTGCCGGTGTGGCGTGACCTGTGTGGTGTATTCTTGCATGTGTGGCGTATTATGGCCTGTGTGGCGAATCATTGCCTGTGTGGCGTATAAAGCACCCTCGAGGGGAGAGACTAGTCTCGCCGACAAGATAATTAAAGTTGTTCATTATGCTATGTGACTTGCACAATTGGTTATAACTGCTTGCAGTGTATTCTCCACTGAGTGTGCTTGCATACTCACGTACCCCACATGTTGTCATATTGTGCAGGCTGAGAGGCTCGATGGCTGGAACAGATGGAAGTGGACCCTTATGAACATTCTCTCAGCTTTTATGTATATGTGAATGTTTAGTTGAAAACAAACTTAATTAGTTTTGGTTAACTAAACAAGTTGTTCTTGTAATGACATTTTGATATGTGTATATTTTGATGAGGGCTGTGTCCCTATTTGGTATTGTTATTTGCTGCTGTTGGTCATTATTTCAAGGTGACATATACATAATTATAAGGGATATGCTGTCCGTTTGTAAAATTTTTATTATACTTTCCGCTGCTTATCTTAAAACATAATTCATAATATCATCTATAATATTAAATGATTAAAGAAAAGTAAATTTTTTTTTGTAATGTCCTTATTTAAATAATGGGGGCGTTACAGAGTGGTATCAGAGCAGGTTTACATTCCTATAGACTTGCTTACTGTATGAACACGTTATATGTGTGATAAGAAGTTGAACTTCTATTTAAGATGAGAGAATGTTTGGGTCATGACCGCTGCTCAACGTCGACTCTCAGGTAATTATGTTTATGAAAATGAATTTGTTTTAAAACGTTAAAGGTATGTGAGTATGACATGAAGTGAAATGAAAAGAAATGAGAGATGGTGTCGGGGTAATGTTTAAAGGCTGGTCGTATTAAGAAGAATCATTTAAAGTATGAAAATTTGTCCATAAAGGGACAAAGTATGTTGCATTGTTAAGTTTGATATGCTTTGTAATGTATATAGTTTTTCCCGACACATTCTTTGTGAAGCTCAATGATGAAAGTTTATGAAGTTATTTTTTTTACTTTTGAAGTTTAATCTTCAAATTAAGAAATTACTTCCATGTTATGAGAATGAAGTCCTCGAAATATAACCTATAAGTTGAATGCAAAGGACGTGTACCTCTTACTTTAGAAACTGAAGTATGCCGTCAAGACGCAATGCTGGACAGGAAAACGGCCCACAAGCCTCAGAGGAAAATAATAATGGCGTAGATTTTGTCCAATTCCTACAGACGCTGCAAGGATTTATGCAGCAACAAACACTTTGAGGTGTGGGTGTGAATACCCAACCAAGAACGTATGAAATCATTGACCAATTTAGAAGGATGGATCCACCAAAATTTAAGGGATATGAAAGACCAGAAAATGTTGAAGAATGGATCCGAGTTCTTGAGAGGATTTTTGACTTGATGGGTTGTTTTGATGAACAGAAAGTATCTTGTGCCATATATCAGTTGGTTGAAGAAGCAAGCTACTGGTGGGAATCACATGCCCGAACGATGACTGCTGACCAACGTCAAGCTCTGACATGGAATAATTTCAAAGAGATGATTAGAGACCGTTATTTTCCTCAATCTTATCGGTTGCAGAAAGAAACCAAATTTCTGAATCTAAATCAGGGAAACATGACGGTAGTGGAGTATGAAAGGAATTTCAACAAGTTGTCTCGATATGCACCGTATCTAGTAGATACAGATGAGAAGAAAGCTCGTCGTTTTGAGCAAGGACTGCGACCTGAAATCCGAGGAATTTTGGCTAGACTAAAATTGATAACTTATAGAGAGGTGATTGAACGAGCCCAGGCAATTTCCAGTGAGTTGCAACTAGAAAGCACTGAAGAGAGGCATGATGTGTCCAGGAAAAGAAAATGGGAAAAATTGGGAAAGAGCGGAAGTGAACGGCTAAGCAAAAAATGGGAGCAAACTTCACGATCTTCTGTAGGTTCTGCAACTTCTGGGTCGAGTTCTGAAAAGCCTCAATGTCCAACTTGCAAGAAATATCATAGGGGTGAGTGTTGGCTAGGAAAGAAAATATGTTATTCCTACGGGAAACCAGGGCATATGGCAAATAATTATCCAGATAAAACGAAGGAGCCTGAAAGGAAGATGCATGAATCTGAGAAGAAGGTAAAGCCCCGAGTTTTTGCTATGATGCAAGAAGAGGAAGGTAACTTCATTTCCACTCATGCTTAGATATCTACCATTCTTCTCTTTCATTTCACAATTCATCACTTGCGTGTGAAAAAGTAATAGATAGAATCAAACAACAAAGAATGGAAAAGGAGTAGCAAGAAGGAGAGGAACAAGATCTTGCTATGCTATCAAGTAAGTTAATTCGATATTCTCTTTAACAACAATTATATAGTCATGTTTATAAGTCCGAGTATTTCATATCAACTATAAGTTTTTATCTAAAATAATATCTAATACATATAATTCATAGCATGCTATTTAAGATACTAACTTACAGCCCTTAAACATAGAAAATTAGAGCTTCAAATTATGAGAGAAACAGAACTATAAACTCTTAATAAATGAAAAAATCAAACCTTTCACATAAACTCAACTAAATCATGTCACTAAGATATGAAAGGAACTTTCATATTCAATAAACAAACATTAAGTAAAAGAGTGAGGCTTAGAAGATTACTTGTCCGATTTCATCCACGGTGGATGCGACTCAGTGATATTTTTATATATAAATAAATTATTATTGTTAACAAATATTACTATTTTATCTATTTATTTATTTTCTTGTATGTTTCTCCTATTATTTACCTTTTTAGAAAAAGATTTGTATAATTACTACCAACAATAGTTTGAGTCTCCATAAGTACATTTATATACATCTATATACGATATCTAAATTTCTTTTATATATGAACCCTAAAATAAATTTTCTAAAGCTCATAAAAGTTGAATTTGACATACTTAAGATTTAATGAAGTCAAATAATTTAATCAATAGAGAGTGCTTACTAAGACTCAAAGATTTGATTTAAAAATTTATCTACTGATTAGGGGCGCGACTTAGACTATCAGTTCAATATATATAATTTTCATAAAAATCTAAATGATATACTTGAAGATCTCAATTTAAGAAATGTTAAATAAATAATTGGATTCTGGTTGTGACACATGTTGTAGTTTCTATATAGTTTTGCATTTAGCACAACTGTGTCCATATTTATTTGTATGTCGTATAGCAAATTTTATTTGTTCATATTGCATTATATATTTAGAACTTATGCATTTATCTAAAAATAAGATTTGCTTAGATATTCTATTGTAGTATTATTTTTGATGTGTTTTGTATGTATTCTATGTCGACAGAGTTCGTGTATTCAATAGAGTTGTACATAGAGAGTATCCATTAGTTGTTAACTGGGAATATTCTTCTCTAAGGCAACGACAAAAAGATGAGCTGGATTCAAAAAGGATTTGGTTGGGGCTAACCATGTGATGCTATTGCACTTGCTCATTTAGATTTTGATAGTAATGCTTTTATGTCTGGATTGCAGTCAGAACATGAAGCATGTCAGAACTAACAAAGCATATTCTGGTATATTGATTAACAAAGCAAATGAGGTTTCTAAGCATGTCAGAACTAACAAGGATGCTCCGAAAAGCTCCACTTAGTATTGCTGATACATCTTCATTCAGACGATCTGTCGAGACAATGCACAAGTTAATTGGTGGAGGTGCATCTATACAGACACAAAGTTTCAATACAACACAACAATCTTTGGAAAGTGAGGAAGAGGCCTTTGGGGATATGGAAGATGTGATTAAAATATTATAGGAAATAAATATGACTAGAGTTACAATAGAAGCATATCTGAACAGAGATGACAATATAACATCATTTAAACTTGGATTGACTCAGATGCTCGAAGGTAATGATGATCGTGCAATAGGCAATGAAGAACAAGCAATTTCTAATGACTTTCATGAAACTCAAGAGATTCATCAAACACAACAGGTTCAATATTTTTGAATTTTCTATTTATTTATAATAATTATTATGAATGATACTAACTTTATTTATATTAAAAATAAATGAGAGTACTCTATATAGACAAATGATAGAATTTGACAAAAAATTTAAAAGAAAAGAAAATATCGAAGACGACAAAATAAATATCATTTTAAAATCGCATAGTGCACAAGTAAAAATAAAGTAAGTAAAAAAATTAGAATGATATTATAAATATTATTCCAAGTTATCTAATTATTTTAATAACATGATAAATGTGATGAAACTATTGTCGGTTGTTGGGAACCCCACAATCTTATCTTGGTTTTGATAATGTTATTCGAAACAACACTTAGTTAAAATATAGAATTTTAAACCAAGTAATTAATGTTATTTGTTAAGTGTTTTAAAAGAAGTAGATGGTATAGTTTTTACTATCTGTATTATTCTTATCAAGCTTTCCTAGACACATTAACTATATCTTTACAAGGCTTCAACTCATTGTAGTGATAGCGAGAGTTAAACTTTGAACATATCGAGTTTACGATCTGTTCACAAATTAACAGCTCGTTGTCCCCTGCCTTATGTTGGTTTTTGATATCTGTTCTAGATTAGCTTTTTACGTGATCAACATTGTAAAAGGAAGTTTGAATTTTCAAACTGACTTATAGTGATCTATCTTTTAGATTATGTAAATAGCACAGATGGATAATAAAATACCATCTATCTATCTAGCTGTTATTAGGAAAAGATACCCGAACCAGCCAAGCAAAGACTAGCTTGAGATTATGTTCACAGCAGCGAGCTGTGATAACAACAGATCGTAGTTCAAAAACGAACTGTTCACTTAAACTCTTCCAAAGTTCAAGATCAAGAATTATAAGTTAATCTGGAAACAAACCAGATAACAATAGTGGACAGCTTGACTCTAAGCTATTGTAGGAAACAATATGCACCTGCTACAAGACAACGAGCTGCTAAATCCAGTTACGGTGGACTGCCGACACACCTAAATCTGTCTTAAGTCAACCGCTCAATGAGTTGTCACATCAAATGGATAATTTGAGGAATGAAGGTATGACAATATCAATTTGTCTGTATTTCGTATCATTCCCGTATGGCAACAAACTGGGGAATGGCGTGAAAGGTGGTAACTACTCGCTTAAAGCAACGCGTGCTTCGCCAACAAAGCCATGCATTTAATGCTGCCATTAATGCGACGGAGAAGAAAGGCACTCTCTCTCTAACGGATAGTTCCAGCCAAAGCTCAATAAATACCACCTTCACTTCCAGGAATGAGTACGAGAATTCACGATTACAAAGCTCAAACTCTGCTCAAATATCTTCAAATATTCAAAGCTAAAAAACACTCCTACAAGCTATAGAATTCTCTGAGTGTTTTATTCTTTTTGAAGATAATTTCTGGAAAACTGTTCTTAGTTCAAACTCAAGTTAGGATCTAGCTTTGATCCAAAAGTTGTAAGATCTAGATTGTAGTTTTTCAATCTAAGAAGTGTAATCTCAAGTTGTTATCTAGTTTTGATAAAACTTGAGGCTCGTACTCAACGAGTAAAAAGAAAGGAGACATAGTAGATTTCGATCTAGATTTGATCGAGCCGTGGACGTAGAGAAAGTTTATCACGAACCACATTAAATACTTTGTGTTATTACTTTCTGTTTTACTTTCCCTATCATTCTCTTCATACTCTTGCATTAACTTGGTTGTGTTAAAGATCGAATAAAGAAAACATTTTAACTACAAAGATCATTAACCACCGAATTCCGCACACAACATTAATCAAGATGAACTTACTTAAAGTTAATGTTATTAATTGTTTCTTTACACTTAAGGTTTATTTGAGCTAAGTTGTTTCTTCCACCTAAGAAGAAACCCTAAGCTATCTTTATTTTAAAGTGTGCTTAAGCCTTACATTCTAAACTTAAAAACGAGAAAA
>JAPKLX010003331.1:0-11295 GCA_026898415.1 Leonotis leonurus
CGATCTGCTGTAACAGACAGCGACCAGATCGATGACCAGATCGATGTTTACAGCGAAGAACCAAAGCGATTGAGTCATCAAGCCATTTGCTGACATCATCCTACGCGTCATATACACTTGCCATGTCAAGATCAAGGTCCATCCAACAGGGTTTGGAAAGATGATCTACGATCTAAACATATAAGGAAAGAGACCGTTAACAATCTGATTTCCATAAATCATAGATTGGGTCAACTTTTCCCATATGGCAAGAACAGATATGATGGAAACCATTGATTGGCAATATACCATCTATCTCACGCCAATCAACAAACGGCTAGAATTTAAAATTCAAAGCCTATATAGTTGAAGACTTCAATCTGGAATAAGTGACAACAAGAAGAGAACTCACGCAAGCTATACTGTAATTTACCTTCAAAGTTTCTGCATTCCAGACTTAGAGCTTCAACATTCTGTGATTCTACATCACACCAACCACCTCGATTCAAGTCTGTCTTGTCGAGTGAAAGGAGATCACCCTGCTAGCTAGTAGTTTTCTAGTGGTAACGTAGAGGTAATCTGTTGTAAAGGGACACGACCCTTCATTCGTGCATAAGTATCAATCTAGTTGTGATCGGTACTTGTGACTCGTTCTCCACGAGTATAAAGAAGCAGAGTATCCTAGTAGTGGATAATCTGGTCTAGATTTGACCAGATCGTGGACGTAGGGAATTCCCGAACCACGTTAAACATAGTGTGCTTTACTTTTCTGCATTCTTATTATCTGTTGTTTATTATCCTAACCTTCTGCACTATCATATAAGCTGCATTCTCAATCAATCTGCTTAAACGATCTGACTAATTCCTTAAGGTTTTCTAAACAAGAGCAATCATTAATCCACCATTATTCCGCACTCACTCTACACTCAAGAGGTAATAAGATCACTCTTATTATCTGTTAGGTGTTTTACACTTGAGAGTAATCTGCTTGGACAAAACCAGATACTGATCTGTATATCAATCTGGTCAGTCATTTCAAGCAATTTCTTATACAGAATAGCTTGAGCTCTCATATAAATTGTCAAGTAAACTGAAAAGTTAGTATTTGGTGTATTCCCCCCCCCCCCATACACCAAACCTTGCTCTTTCGGGACCAACAAGTGGTATCAGAGCAGTGGTTCAAACTGACCATTGTTTTGTTTCACAAGGTTAAAACCTGCGTGGTCTACTTGAATAGATCTAGGAAAACCTTTTTCATACACGTGCATACTATCTGTTATGGAATCATCTGTGATCAGGGCTTGCGAAGAATTCTCTATCCAAGGATATAGAGAATGGAGTTTCAGAATCAAAATGTGTCTCAAGGCACATCACTGCTTGATGTGGAAAGTAATCGAAGAAGGACCATTAGCAATCACTGAAGAGACCACTCGTATCACAGATACAGGAGTAGTTAAAGAAACCGTCCTAAAAGATCCAAGAAAATATACCTCCGAAGAAAGAAGAGAGGCAAATCTTGATGATTTTGCCAAAGGGATCATTTCCAGCACGGTCAAAGGCGTACATCTGGCCAAGATCCAAGATCTTGATACAGCCAAAGAGATGTGGGAAGCCTTGAGAGACCTGGCGCTTGGATCTGAAGTGATGATCGAGAACAAACTGTCTCTAGCTTGCAACAAATATGATGAATTCAAAATGAAACCAGGCGAGACAATAGAACAGATGAAGATGAGATTCACTGGAATTCTCCTAGAGATATCTGCGTTCAAAAAGAATAAGTATACTCAAAGGGAGAAGAACATGAAAGTTCTTAGAGCTCTTCCACCAAGCTGGGAGATCTACGCTGCAATGCAACCCCTAAGAGCAGATTTCAATGATCTGTCTACTGAAGCCTTATTTGATCATCTCGAAGGTCATGAATGTGACATTCAAAGAATTCGAGGACCAGATCATCTGTCCAAAAAGGCAGAAAGCAGTTCAAAGAAGGACAAAGAGGTAGCCTTCAAAGCGAAGAGCAAACCAGATGATCCTTCTGAGTCTGCTACTCTAGACGAAGAGAAAGGCTATGACAAACTCTTAAAAGAATTTGCTATGATAGCTAAACGCATGGACAAGATGGAAACCAGATCAAAGAAATTCAGACGCTTCTACAAAGATAACAAGAGGAACTTCAACAGGAATTATAACAATGATCGATCAGATGACAAGAATGAATCTAAACAGCAGACTACTAAAACAACAAAGACCTCTAACTCTGCAGATTACACTTGTTTTGAATGTGGCAGATCAGGTCACTTCAAAACAGATTGTCCTAATCTGTCCAGAAGCCAAAGAGAGGAATTAAGAGCTAAAAGAGATCGAAAGCTCAAAAATGAGCGAAAAGCCATGATAGCTGAACAAAACTCAAGCAGCTCAAGTCATTTCTCAGACAGTTCATCAGAAAATGATGAGGCTTTCATTGCTGACGATGAAGAAAGCTGGAGTGAATGTTTTGTAGGCTTAGACAACGGTCTAGATGAAGTCGAGGTAAATTCATGCTACTCAAATTCTTCAAATAGTAATAATGATCTTAAACAAGAAAGTGAAGATCAAGCAGAATACTCATGGAAAGAAATAGACGAAATGTTCCAAAGCTACTCTAGCATCAAAAGACTGTTCAAAGAAGTAGTTGAAGAGAATGACAGATTAAAGAAGATTGAGCAGACTCTAAGCACAGCAAACACTAAGGTTGTTGCCAAAATTACTGATCTGGAAGAGCAGATCAAGAGCAAAGACAGTGAGATCCACTCACTTAAATCAAAAGTCAAGGATCTGGTTATCAGAAATAATGTTGCTGAAGAAAAGATCAAGAAAGGAAAGGAAATGATATACAAGAGTGATGAGCGTGCCAAGCTGCTAATCAATATGCAACAAAAGGGCACATCTGGTTTGGGATATCCAGGTCACTCAGAAAAATCCTCAGGAACTATAAGCTTCGTACCAGAAAGGAAGAAGATACCAGATCAAGTGAAAGACTTGAAAAACAAGAAAGGTTATCCTCAAAAGATGATCATAAAAGATGCAAAGAATAGGCAATATCATCAAACAAGGGGACAACCAGCTTACTACACAGAAACAGAACATTATCAAAGAGCAGATGTCAACAGGACAAAAACTGTCAACAAGACAGTACATACAAAGAAAGGGTTGAAGAAGGATGAAATGAAAAGATACCATCCATCTGAAATCCACTCAGTAACTAAAGTTGACAATGATGGAAATACTATTACCTGCTATATTTCTGTTCCTAACCCTAAAATGTTCTGGATTCGAAAAGGAACATTTGCTAATAATCAAGCACCCAAACGTTGAAAGGGTAGCTAAGTTTGATTAATTGCAGGTTCAAAAATCTGCAAGGAGGAGTAAGGTTGCAGGAGGAGCAATCTGGATAATCGATAGTGGTTGTTCAAAACACATGACATGTGACAAGAACCTACTATCAGATTACGTGGAAAAACCAGGACCCCAGGTCACCTTTGGATGTAATTCTAAAGGATATACCAGAGGGTATGGGAACATCAAAGTTGGCAAGACTACTATCTCTAATGTCTCATACGTTGAGGGTCTTAGTCACAATCTGTTTTCTGTAAGTCAATTCTGTGCTAATGGTAATCAGATTGTTTTTGATACTAACAACTGTCTGGTGAAGAATAAGGAAGGAGATGAGATACTCCTTACCGGTAAATTGCAGGATAGACTATACATTGTCCAATGGACAAACCAGATCGAGACCTGCCTAGTCACCAAGACTGTATCAGAAACCAGCTGGTTATGGCATAAGAGATTGAATCACCTAAACTTCAAGACAATCAACAGGATTGCCAAAGAAAAGTTAGTAGAAGGACTACCAGATCAGGTGTATGATAAAGATCACATATGTGATGCTTGTCAAGCAGGAAAGCAGACCAGATCATTCTTTACAAGCAAAACAGCTCACTCAACATCAAGGACACTAGAGCTGTTGCACCTTGATCTGTTTGGACCAGTCAAACCTCTAAGCATCAATGGGAGAAAATACACATTGGTAATCATAGATGATTACTCAAGATTCACTTGGGTCATCTTTCTGCTGAAGAAGAAAGAGACTCTAGACAAGCTCCCTGATTTTCTACACAAAATCACTAAAAAGAAAGAAATGAGTATAACCTCTATCAGAACAGATCGAGGAACAGAATTTCTCAACCAGAAGATTGAAGCATATTGCAACAAGATGGGAATCACTCATCAAACATCTGCTGCTCGAACTCCTCAACAGAATGGAGTAGTTGAGAGAAGAAACAGATCACTAAAAGAAGCAGCTCGCACGATGCTTAATGCTACAAATCTACCAAAGAAATTCTGGGCAGAGGCTATCTACACTGCCTGTTATACTCAAAACAGATCATCCATCACACTCAGACATGGAAAGACTCCATATGAAATATGGAACAACAGAAAGCCTAAGATTTCCTACTTTAAAACTTTTGGCTGTTTATGTTACATACACAATAATGGGAAATCTCAGTTGAAAACTTTTGATAGCAAAACAGACCCTGGAATATTCTTAGGATATTCTGATGTCAGTAAAGCCTATCGAGTTTACAACAAGAATTCTCATATTGTGGAAGTAACACCCCATGTTGTATTTGATGAGTCTATTGTTGAGTACAGATCACCAGATGAAAAACAGATAGACAATCAGGTGACAACCAGAAGGATGAATGATCTATTACTGGAAGATGTTCTTATCTGGGATTCAAGAAGTGAAGATGAAGAAGTTATCACTCAACCCACTGCTGAGGAGATCATACAGCAAGGGGGAATACCATTAACAAATCTGAATGAAAACAGATCATCAACAGAAGACAATGATACTATTACTACAAATGATGATCAACATCCAGAAGAAAATCCAGATGAGAATCCATTTCAAGCTATATCAACAGCACACCCTGAATTTGAGGAACCAACAGATCAACCTGATCCTGAGTTATCTGATGAAGAGATAACTAGGAGAAGAAGATGGATACAAGACCATCCATCAGAACAGATCGTTGGGAACCCATCAGATCGTGTGAAAACCAGAAGAATGCATGGAGAACGTGCATTATTAAGTTGTTATCTATCTCGCTTGGAGCCATCTGATGCTTATGAAGCACTCCAAGATGCAGATTGGATAATAGCAATGCAAGAAGAACTCAATGAGTTCAAAAGAAATGAAGTCTGGTATCTCGTGGACAGACCCAGACACCAAGGTGTGATTGGTGTAAAGTGGGTGTTCAAAAACAAACGAGATGTAAATGGTGAAGTAGTCCGAAACAAAGCCAGATTAGTAGCTAAAGGCTATAATCAACAAGAAGGCATTGATTTCGATGAAACATTCGCCCCTGTAGCCAGATTAGAAGCAATAAGGCTGTTTCTTGCGTATGCTGCTCACAAACGGTTCAAGGTGTACCAGATGGATGTCAAAAGTGCCTTCCTAAATGGTATCCTTGAAGAAGAAGTATATGTGGAACAGCCACCTGGATTTGAAGAAGCAGATCCAGATCAGAAAGTATACAGACTAGCAAAAGCAGTCTATGGTCTAAAACAAGCCCCTAGAGCTTGGTATGAGACCTTATCATCCTTCCTACTAGAATCTGGATTCAAAAGAGGATCTGTTGATAAGACTTTATTCATTATCAAAGCCAAAGAACATATTCTCTTGGTCCAGATCTATGTAGATGATATTATCTTTGGATCTCAATCTATCTATCTATGTGACAAATTTGCTGAACTTATGAAAAATAAGTATCAAATGTCCATGATGGGAGAAATGAGTTTCTTTTTAGGATTGCAGGTCAAGCAGCTACCAGATGGTATCTTCATCAATCAGACAAAATACATCAACGATCTGCTAGCCAAGTTTGGATTAAAAGACAGTAATCCAGTGAAAATCCCAATGCAGACTAATGGGAAAATTGGTCCAGATCCTGAAGGAAAACCAGCAAATGTTACACAATACAGAGGGATTATAGGTTCATTACTCTATCTAACTGCAAGTCGACCTGACATTACCTATGCAGTAGGAGTATGTGCTAGATATCAAGCAAATCCCAAAGAGTCTCATATGGAAGCAGCTAAGAAGATACTAAGATATCTAAAGGGAACAGCCCATATAGGATTATGGTATCCATGTGAAGACAATTTTGAGCTATCTGGATATACAGATTCAGACTATGCTGGATGTAAACTGGACAGAAAGTCAACATCTGGTACATGTCAATTCTTAGGAAATAAACTTATTTCTTGGTTCTCAAAGAAACAGACATCAGTTGCCACTTCAACTACAGAGGCAGAATACATGGCAGCTGGAAGTTGTTGTGCACAAATACTGTGGTTGAGACAACAGCTTAAAGACTATGAGATCGATGTCAAGGAAATACCAATTTTCTGTGACAGCTCAAGTGCTATAGCAATTACACAAAACCCAGTGTTGCACACCAGATGCAAACATGTTGACGTGAGACATCACTTTATAAGAGACCATGTTGAAAGGAAGCATGTACAGATTGAGAAGATACATACTGAAGTTCAGAGAGCAGATATCCTCACTAAAGCATTACCAGAAGAGAGATTTAAGATGCTCTGTGCAAAGCTAGGACTTCTAAATCTTGAAGATAAAACCAGATTGATCTAAACCAGACTGATCTGAGCAGATTGATCTAAATCAGATTGATCTAACCAGATTAATCTAACCAGATTGATCTAAACCAGATCATCATGACCCAGAGTGATAAAATCCAGATCACTAGAAATTCCAACAGGGAACTAACACCAGATCACTAACTCACATGTCAATACAGAATAAATAAATTCCAAACAAGAATTACCAAAAGAAAGCAACCAGAAAGCCTCAGAGACAGAAGGCTAAACCAGAGAGTCTCAAGACCAGAAAGCCTCAGAGACAGAAGGCTAGACCAGAAAGTCTCAAAACCAGCAAGTCTCAAAGACAGAAAGCTAAACCAGAGAGTTAGTCAACTTTAACAGAAAGTTGAACCAGAAAAGCTTCAACCAGAGAGATAAAAGAAGCTTTGAACAGAAAGTGGTTAACAAACAAACAGTTTGACCTCAACCAGATCACCTATTGACACGTGGATTAATATTTATTATTAATTATTCCATTACTTGGTTAAGGGGGAAAGGTCAACTGTATACAGCGACTAATTATCACTATTCTGACACTAAGATTTAAAGATCATCTATTTTTGATGATTGCATGCAGTAATTGGGAGACGTGATCGAGAAAAATATCTACCAAATCTAGAAAAAGAGAGATAAAAGATTGCATCAAAAACAACGCGCCATCACATAACCGTTCGATCATAGCGCGTGCATCATACGAAAAGGAGAGGCGACTATGGGTGGAAAACCTAGTACATGGAAAGGCGGGAAAGCTGAAAAAGGGAAGGATTTCTCAATAATTTATTACCTTTATTATCTTCTCTCTCGCTTATATAGGTTGATAAGGCGTTTCGTGTATCACTCACACTTCCAAAATTTCACGAAACACTTAGAAAATTTTCCATCTCTCAAAAACCCTCTCTTGCAAAACTCTCACTCTCTAACAAAAATGGCTCCCAAATCGTCTGTATTTCTGGAACAAGCAAACTTTTTGAAACCTTATATTCACCAAGACCTTTTTGCGGTTCTTGATACCTTCGGGTTTCATAAACTGGAGAAGGCATTTGATCTCGTTCGTAAATGCAAAGGTTTCATATTTCGTTCTTAATTCGCTTTAAAATGTTTGAATGCTTTACTCTGTATCTATTTTCTTGTATGTGATCTCTGTAAAATACATAGAACTGCATAA
Source organism: Leonotis leonurus (assembly GCA_026898415.1). Lineage (NCBI taxonomy): Eukaryota > Viridiplantae > Streptophyta > Magnoliopsida > Lamiales > Lamiaceae > Leonotis > Leonotis leonurus. The sequence goes on from JAPKLX010003331.1 coordinate 7,850, forward strand.
ACTGTTCTTGTGGCACTTATACTTCACTGATGGAAGGATAGTGCTCACATCTATATTATTATGTTCTTTGTAGGTTTCTACAAGATTATTTCTTCACATCCTGTGCACTTCCAACCGAAGGAAGTTGCTGCCTTCTACCTCTCATGGCAGGGAGAGAGAGGTGGTGAAGAAGCCACCATCAGGGTGAGCAAAGGAAATACTGTAAGCACCACACCTTACAACATTATCAACCTCATCAATGCTGCTTACAAAGTAAAGGATGAGGGACTTGACCTTGGAGAGATTACTGCAGAACAGCTGCAAGAAGCTGTGGAAATGGTCATGATAGTCCCTATCCATTACACCAACAGAATGTTTGTTCGTGCACTTCTCGCGCCAGAGTTCAGAATCATTTTTGAATTCGTACAGCGAATTTTTCTGAACCACAACGGGTCCTACGACCAGGTCACTCCTGAAAAGTTCAGGATACTGGCTGCCGTGGTTCTTAATCTGCCAGTGAACTGGAGCATAATTCTGTACGATCTGTTGGCAAAGGAAGCCAAAATGATCCTACACGTGAAAGACAGCTCTCCTGGAATTGAAGTTAAACGGAGCACACTTCGACACTCAACAAAGATCAGCTTTATGCTGGAATCTTTCTTTCCTCATCACCAGTGGGATACCACCGTCGAATTCAATACCAGACAGCATTTCCCAAAGGATCAGCATCAGCTGGAAATGTCAATGGGCATTTCAGCTAACTTGATTACCAGAGTTAAAGACTCAGTTGTCTATAATGCTCTGATGGAGATGGGAAGCTCAAATCCCATCTGGATTCCTCCTTCGGGTACAGCAGCCCAATCTGCCAAATCAAAGGTCACTAAGGAGAAGCCATCCGAGAAAACTCCTTCTAAAAGAGTAACCAGGAGGACCAGCTCAGTCGAAACTGATACCTCTACTGCAGCCCAACCAAAACCTAAACGACGAAAGCTCCAAAAATTGGCTGAGACAGAGCAGAGCCCAGAACCAGCACAAGAAACTACATTCCCTCAACAGGAGGTTGAGGAAGAAAACATTGTAATGGTTGATGAACCAGAGGATGTAGAACCTTTGACCTCAGTACATCCAGAACAGATCAGGGATTTTTCCCCAGCTCATACTATAAGTTCATCATCTGCTGAGCCTCTAGAACAGATCAATGAGGAAAATGAAGAAGAAACTGAATCTTCTGATGAAGATGTGGAGAAGAATACAGCACGATCTGTTGTAAAATTGATTGAAGCAGAGGCTGACAGAGCGGTTCTGAATATATTCCCAGGCATCCAGCTCACACCAGAGAGCTATGATGCAGCTAAACGAGTCAAACTGCTCCTGTTGGTCAAGGACAAGGAATTTTATGTGTTGGATGCACTGCTGAAAATCAGACCAATAGACCAGCTCAAGGCAGAGGAAGCCACACTGCTCAACATTTTTGAAGTTTCATCTGTGGCAGAACTAAGAGAAAGCTATCCACAGTCCATTCTGGCAATTGCCCAGCTCGAAGCTCAGAAGTTAAAGATAAACTTGAGAGAAATCTATGAGAAAGCTGGCAAGCTGGACTTCTACGACAGCATGGTTGATGAAGACGAACCTGAGCTTCCATCTGATGCTCATCAACCGGATGCAGCACAAAAAGAACCTACACCAGATCAGGTCATAAATGAGCAGATCTCTACTCCACCAGCACCTACTGTGAGCGAATCAGACAAGGATGAGTTTATTGGACAGAACATAGGAGGCGAGCTTACCAATGATATCATCACCCCTGGTGTTGCAGCCGCCCAGAACGTCCATGTACAGACCTTCACCTTGGAGGATATATTGATGGACCAGCATCAATCCCTATCTAACACTCAAATCAGAGATCTTATCTCCAAGAAGGTGGATCAGTATATGTATGGCACGCTGACCACTGTCCAAGATAAAGCCACACGCATTCTGACCGAATTCAATGACCATCTGCAATCTCATGTCAACCAGGTCGATACTGATCTGAGGCGCATCTGTCGCTTGAAACTTGAGGAGATTAGCAAGAAAATGGATGATGACAGAGCTGCTGCTGAGGCACGCAAAGCTCAGATCGATCAGAGCTTGTCTACCACAGAACTCAGAGTACAGGAGATGTACAGAGTTGTCACAAATTTTGCTGCCAAAGAGAAGGACATGGTACATACCATTGTCAAGGAGCAGACCGATGGTCTTACAGCAGACATCGTCAAAGAAGCAAATGCATATACAAGATCACTGCTCCGACAGTTCGAAACAGACGGCAAAAACTTTGTGGAGAGGAAGTTACTTGATCTGCAATATCCCACATCCTCTCTAATCAAATCTTACTTTGATGAGACAGCAGACATCAAAGCAGCTCAAGAGGAGGTTACATCCGATCTGGTCAACACACAGGCCTCATTTCAGAAACAGATCAATGACTCCAACCTCAACATCACAGCATTGCTGTCTAGCAGAATTGAAACAGACAAGGAGGTTGCAGAGCTGAAGAGTGAGGTCACTTCCCTCAAGACATTCATTCAATCTTTTATTGATGATGTCGAAAAGGGGGAAGGTATTGCAAAGAAAAAGCTACCAGCTGCACAAACAAAGAAGAAAGAGAAGGCAGCTGAGAATTTGAAGAAGAGCTTATCTGGTTCTGGTACATCCACTGCAAAGAAACCAGCAAGCTCTCCTTCCTTCCAAGCTCAGAAAACATTTTCACCGACCAGATCAAGTCAGTCTTCCAAGAAAAAGAAGAAAGCAGGATCCAGCTGGTTCTCATCTGCTCCCATTCGCAAAACTTTGATAAAACAGGGAGAGACCAACTGGGTCCCAGATCACTTGAAGGAAGGATATGAAGGTCTGAAGTATGGTTTTATCATGTGTCGGTATTTTTTGAAAGAACCTCTGTACTGTGAGGGGACTCCAAACGAAGCATTCGATCTATACCTAGAGCAGAACGATGCTAAAGACTTGGTGGGAGAGATCAGAGCCGCTGCTGCCAAAGCCCAAGTCCAGATCACTGCTCCAGAAAGGGAGTTCAGGACCTGTCCCACAATTCCCGGGACAGACCTCCCTGACAAAACTTTTCTGCTAAACTTCATCAACCAGTTAGCAGAAAACAGAGGATATAAAGTGGATGCTGAAGATCCAGATTACATACGAGTAAGAGAGGGAGTGTATGAGAGCGTACAACTCATATCAGATGAGACAAGAGCAAAACTGAAGAGACAACAGGAGGAGATGAGAAAGAGCAGATAGCTTTTCATTTTCTATCTTTTATGATATGTTCTGTCTATTTTGTAAAACTCTCTTTTTGACTCTATATATATAAATCCAGTTTGAGTTTCTGATGACAACACTTTATTGTCCAGAACACATATAAAATACTCCTTAAACGTTATAAACTTAATAACGTAATCTGATCAAACTGGAAA
>JAPKLX010002807.1:0-11959 GCA_026898415.1 Leonotis leonurus
TTTGAAACTTATGCACGAATAAGGGTCGTGTCCCTTTACAACTTACAGAAAACTACTGTAAACAGAGGCTATCTTCACGTTAATCCACTAGAAAACTACTAGCTAGTAAAGATCTCCTTCTCTCGATAAGACAGACTTGAATCGAGGTGGTTTGGTGTGATTATGATCACGAACAGGTTGAAGCTTAAGTCTGATTTAGAGATAGAGTGCTTGAAAGTGTTTCTGCTGTATAGCGCTTGTGAATATTCTTCAGTATTTCAGACTTTAAATCTTCAAACATATATAGGCTCTGAATTTGAAATTCTAGCCGTTTGTTGATTGGCTTGATTTGATTTGTTAATTGCCAATCAATCGTATCTCTTATTTCCTTGTAGATTTGTTGATTGAATCTTTTATGAATGGTAAGCAGATCATCTGTGATTTGCTTTCCTTCTTCATATCAATCAATGATTCAGTTTCTATTTCTTTGATGGAAAGTCTTTAATGCTTCATTGACAGATTTGGTTATGCTCTATCTGGTTTGCTTCTACCCTTCTGGATGTATCCTTTCTGGTCTAGTGACTTTCTGGTTGAGATGCTTTTCTGGTTGGGCATACGTTAACCATTATCTGTTTGAACTACTTTCTGGTAGACAATGCTTTCTGGTAGGAGTACATTCTGCTCGAAACATCTTCCATCTTTCTGTTTGAAGCCTTTCTGGTTTTAACTTTCTGTCAAAGTTGACTAGCTTCATTTTGAGACTTTCTGGTTTGAAACTTTCTGGTTTGAGATTCTCTGGTTTGAGACTCTCTGGTTTGAGATTCTCTGGTTTGAGATTCTCTGGTTTGAGATTCTCTGGTTTGAGATTCTCTGGTTTGAGATTCTCTGGTTTGAGATTCTCTGGTTTGAGACTCTCTGATTTAGCATTCTGTCTTGAGACTTGCTGGTTGAGCTTTCTGTCTTGAGACTTAGCTTTCTGTCCCAGCCTTCAACTTGAGACTTGCTGGTTTTAGCGTTATGTCTCTAATCTTAGTCTTCTGCTCCAGCTTTCTGTTCCAGCCTTCTGCTTGAGACTTGCTGGTTTTAGCGTTATGTTCAAGACATCTTCTATCGTTCTGTTTGAACCAGTTTCGACTAACTGTTATGCTGAAACCAAATAGAAGGTACAGAACATGTATTATATCAAGTGTGTTTTGAAAAACCATCATCAAAACTAAGAAATGTTATGGGGTTCCCAACAATTTCCCCCTTTTTGATGATGTCAAAACCACACTCAGTAAAAACAATGTTACTTGTATCATGTTCTGGACAAACAGGTTAATTTGTTATTTAAGTTAAATAACAGTAAATAACAGAGAGATAAGAAAAACTCCAAATTCATTGATGTGTGAATTGTTGAGTACAAAAGATTAACAGAAGAAACAAAAACAGAAGATATAAAGATTTGTTTATGAAAACCATCTTGCAGCTCCTCCCTTCTTCATTTTCTCCCTCTGTGCATCAGAAACCAGCTGGATGCTTTCATAGATCCCATCTCTAACTCTGGCATAGTTAGGATCATGGTTATCTATCTTGTATCCCTTGATCTTGGCCAGCTGGTTGATGTAGTTAAGAATGTAAGTCTTGTCAGGAAGATTACTGCCTGGTATCGTTGGGCAGATCATGAATTCTTTCTCAGGTGCCTTCAACTGGATTTTGGCATCAGAAGCAGCTATTCTGATCCTCTGTATAAGCTCTTGGTCACCAAAATTCTCAAGGTATCTGTTGAAATCCTCATCTGGAGTTGCTTCAGAATATGTAGGCTCCTTCAAAAAATATCTATTCAAAATAAAACCTTGTTTCACTTTCTCCCAGTCAATCTGATCCTCTTCTGGAACCCATGTATCTTTGGGTGTCTGTTTCTGTAATGACAGGTTCCAGGAGAAGGGTTTCTTCTTCTTCTTTTTGGACTGGGTGGTTGATGCAGATGATTGTTGCTGCGAACGCTCTGTTGATGAAGGCGAAGAGAAGGGAGTTTGGAAGGATTTCTCTTTAGCTTCCTGGGCAGCCAGTTTCCTCTCCCTTTCTGCCTGTTCCTTGTAGAACTGCGCTCTGAACATTGGATCACATGCTTGATCCATGCTCACTCCAAAAAGCAGCAACTCTGCTATCTGGTCCCCTTCATCTATAGGCTTCTTGCCTTTGTCTTTGGGGGTGTGAGATGTAGTTTGAGCTGTTTCTGATCCTAGAAGAGTAGGATCAGGTCGTGGAGGTGTGGTTGGTCTGGGTTGAGTTGCGGGTACAGGTGCTTCTTGTGCTGGTGTTTCTGTTCCAGCATCTGCTGCTTCTGTTAAGCCCTTGCTGCTTTTACCTCCCTTTCCTCCAGAGATTTCCCCCTTTTTGACATCATCAAAGAGGGTATTGATGAGTGTACGTAAAGAGGTAATCTCCTCATTCATCTTCTCCATTTTTGCCTCAGCATCTTCTTTAAAACCAAGCAGATGGTTGATTGTCTGATCAGAGGCATCAACTTTCTTCTCTAACCTGCTGTTCATGGTAGACAGAGTTTTGTCATATGTCTCCTGAAGCTCTTCTACAGCAGTTAGGCGATTGTTCTGGGTTTCAAAGTCCTCTGGAGTTGGATACAGAAGGTCATTTAGGACATCGACCTGGTTTTTCCGCATCAGCTCCACAAATTTCTCTTTTTCAAAAAGAGCTAGATGGGAGTGGATGGACAGGTCTGTGTCTTCCTTGAGTTGAGCAGCGAGTGCAGTTCCTTTCCTGTCAACAGCTGCACTGATTGTTTCATCTTGTTTGGCCAGCAGGTCAGCAAGCAAGGCAGTGGCTTTTTCTGCTTTGTCGTCTATGCCAGTTAGACGGAGGTTGATCCTTGCTTGACCTGCTTCAGTGGATGCTCTGTCATCATCTATCTTTTTATCCAGCTCTTTCCTCACTGTGCGAAGTTTTCTTCGGATATCTTCATCCATGTCGTTGACATACTCTTTCTGATGTTGGTTGAAATCAGTGAGTATCTGGGTGGCTTTCTCTTGCAGTGTGTTGCAGGTTGCTGTCAGACAATCTTCAACTCTCAGTGTAATCAGGTTGTCCAGCTGGTAATTGTTGAAAGTCTTGGGTTCTCTTTCCAAGAGTTCTTCCATGGTATAGAAGTTGACATGTTTCTTCAACTTCTGTGCAGCGCCATGGGTATAAATTTCATTGCTGGGCTCCCCGCCAATGTGTTGACCTACTGGTTCGTCTTCACCAGAATCCAGGTCAATGATAGGTGTTTTCTTGGGAGAATGTCTTGTTGAAGTTTCTGCCTGTGCTGGTTGATGGTGCGTGGGAACAGATTCTGGTATCTGGACCTCAGGTTGTGCTGTTGATAAATCGACTTTCAATGCTGCTGCCTCCTGCTTCATGAGGTCCGAGATAAGTTGGTGATATTCTGCTCTCACTTCAAGAACTGTGGAGACTTGAAGGAGGCTCAGCAGCGTTGCTTCTTCCTTCTTGAGTTCATCAATTGTCTTGAGCTGAAGCAGTGCGTCAAAGACATAGTACTCGCTGTCCTTGATCAGCAAGTAAAACTTGACGCGTCTTGCTGCTCCCAAACTCTCTGGAAGCAGGTTGATTCCAGGGAACTCCTGTAGAACAGAGTGTTCTGCTTCGTTCTCCAGCAGATTGATTACACTTTCAGCTTGTTGTTTCCTGACCTCCTCCTCATCTGTTGATTCTCCTCCTTCTTCCTCCTCTTCTTCACTGATTTTTTCCATTCGAGGTGGTGAGGGTGTAGCTGTTCTAGCAGGGGAGAAATCCTTCTGGCTTGTTTCTGGTTGTATCTCCTCTGCTGGAGTTTCGGTTTGTTCTGTTGCTGCTTGTGATATTTCTTCCTCATGTTCTTGAAAATCAGATTGTTCTGCTGTTGCTGCTGGTGGAGAAGTTTCCTGGACTTTCTGGAGTCTTCTCTTCTTCTGTTTGGGCAGAGGGGCAGAAGTTTCTGTTTCTACAGAACTGCCTCGCTTTCTGGCTGCCTTTTCTTTCACCACCTTCTCCTTCTTTTTCTCCACACCTTTGGTAGGTGGAACCCATGCAGGGTTGGAGCTACCCACTTCAAGTGCTGCTGCTTTATGGACTTCATCTGGTATTTTGTTGAAAAATTGAGGTGCCAGTCCCAAGTACATCTCTAAATGGTGCTGGTCTTTGGGAATTGAGTGAGTGATGTTGTACTCCTCAGCATCATCCCACACTTTCTGCTTGAAAAACTTCTCAACCATAAGGCTAATCTTTGAGGAGTGTCGCAGGTTCCTCCTAACTTCCACAGACGTTCCTCTGCCTCTGCTATCCTTGGTATATGTCACCAACTTGGCTTCTTTAGCCATCAATTCAAAGAGAATTCTGCTCCAGTTGACTCGAAGGTTGAGAACAACCGCTGTGAGAATTCTGAATTTCTCAGGTGTGACTTGATCATAAGTGCCACTGTGGTTGAGAAAAATCCTTTGAACCAATTCCAATAGCAACTTGAATCCCGGTTGAAGCAGAGATCTCTGAAACATCCTTCCAGTGTAGGAGATGGGTATCACCATCATGATTTCCACAGCTTCTTGGAGTTGTTCAGAGGTGATATCCTCTAGGGTCAATCCTTCATCTTTCAACCTGTAAGCCTGGTTGATCATCTCTATCACATTGTAGGGGGTTTTGCTAGTACGGTCCCCAATCGGCATTAAGACATTGGCTTCAAAGCCATGCTTGTCATTTTGCCATGTCAAATAGAAAGAAGCCACTTGCTTTCCCAGAAACATCTTGGGATGTGAAGTGACAATGTTGCAAAAACCTAGCATCATAAGAGCATTCACACAAATATATACATATTCATCAGTTTATATGAACAAGTATAAATATACATACAGGAACAGTGATAATAGCAGTTCATAGAACAGGAAGCCATAGAATATGCAATGAACTTCAGATATATAAAAGAAAGAAATAAATTAAAAACCTTTGCAGCGTGAAACCATGGCAAAAATTTCATCAAGCTTTCGAAAACCATGGGTTTCAAGTACAGCGTACGGTTCAGGTGAGAGAAATTTCTGAACCTCAGTTACGTGTTGCAGAAAGAGTGAAGTTTGAGGTGCCATAGTCAAACGCAAAGATGTTTTTGCGAAGAGATGCAGAGATTTTGGAATGCTTAAGTGCTTAGAATTTGGAGAGTGCTCAGTGCGATGAAAGTGAAGGTGAACAGTTTAGAGAAGATATCGCACATATATATAACAATAATAAAATAAAACTGTAAGTAATTCGAAGAGTTGAAAAGATTTTCTCCCTTTTTAGATTTTTCCCGCTTCAAGATTTGTTTTGCCGCCTTTCCTTGCGTGAGATGAACGCTTTAGATCCTAGGGTCTATATGCGAGCGTGTGCGTATCTCTCACTTTTGGCAACTTTCCTTTTTCCTGTTTCTTGCAGGGATTTCCTCGATCCCAGTTCCCAAGGTTGTGCTAATCATGATAAAAATAGAAGATTTATTAGATCTAGGGTAATAATATCTTTTACAATTCTGTAACCTAGGAGAGTGACGTCTTTCATCTTGACGCTTCAATTTCCTTAAAAGTTCCCCCTTGACTTAGCATTTAAGAAATAATTTCACATGGCTTTTTCGTCAATTAATTGATAAAATTATGCCACGTGTATTTTATTTCAGCTGATCTTTCTGTAATTCTTGTAATTAGCTTTCTGGTATTAGCTAACTGGTAGCCTTCTGGTCATGACTATCTGGTAGTCTTCTGGTCTTGACTATCTAGTAGTCTTCTGGTCTTGACTATCTGGTAGTCTTCTGGTCATGACTATCTGGTCGTCTTCTGGTCATGACTATCTGGTAACCTTCTGGTCTTGGCTATCTTGTAGTCTTCTGGTCATGTTCATCCAGACTGAGTAGTCCAAGTTTTCCACATAGCATCTTAAATCTTTCATCTGGTAATGCTTTAGTTAAGATGTCAGCACGTTGGATGTCTGTATGAATCTTCTCAATCTTGATGTGTTTTCTCTCTACATGATCTCTAATAAAATGATGTCTCACATCGACATGTTTGCATCTTGTGTGGAGTACTGGATTCTGTGTTATAGCTATAGCACTTGAGCTGTCACAGAATATAGGTATCTCCTTTACATCAATCTCATAATCTCTTAATTGCTGTTTCAACCAGAGTATCTGTGCACAACAGCTTCCAGCAGCCATATATTCTGCTTCTGTGGTTGATGTAGCAACAGATGTCTGTTTCTTTGAAAACCAAGATATCAATTTGTTTCCAAGAAATTGACACGTTCCAGTGGTTGACTTTCTGTCCAGTTTGCATCCTGCATAATCTGAATCAGAGTAACCTGTAAGCTCAAAATTATCATCTTGTGGATACCAGAGACCAATATTGGCTGTGCCTTTAAGATATCTAAGTATCTTTTTGGCAGCTTCCATGTGTGATTCTTTAGGATTGGCTTGATATCTGGCGCAAACTCCAACGGCATATGTGATATCTGGACGGCTTGCTGTAAGGTATAGCAGAGAGCCAATAATTCCTCTATATTGAGTAATATTTGCTGGTTTTCCTTCTGGGTCTGGATCTATCTTTCCATTTGATTGCATTGGAATTTTTACTGTTCTGCTATCCTTCATTCCAAACTTGACTAGCAGATCGTTGATGTACTTTGCTTGATTAACAAAGATACCATCTGGTAATTGTTTTACCTGCAGTCCTAAAAAGAAATTCATCTCACCCATCATGGACATCTGGTATTTGTTCTTCATTAGTTCTGCAAATTTGTCACACAGGTAGGGAGATTGTGATCCAAAGATTATGTCATCGACATATATCTGGACCAGCAGGATATGTTCTTTGACTTTGATGATAAACAGTGTCTTGTCAACAGAACCTCTTCTGAAGCCTGATTCCAGTAGGAATGTTGATAATGTTTCATACCATGCTCTGGGTGCCTGTTTCAATCCATAGACAGCCTTGGCTAATCTGTATACTCTCTGGTCAGGATTTTCTTCTTCAAATCCAGGTGGTTGTTCAACATACACTTCTTCTTCGAGTATGCCATTAAGGAATGCACTTTTAACATCCATTTGGTATACTTTGAATCTCTTGTATGCAGCATATGCCAGAAATAGTCTGATTGCTTCCAATCTGGCCACAGGTGCAAAGGTTTCATCGAAATCGATACCCTCCTGTTGATTGTATCCCTTTGCAACAAGTCTAGCCTTATTTCTGACTACTTCTCCATTCTCATCTCGTTTGTTTTTAAATACCCATTTTACACCTATCACTCCTTGATGTTTTGGTCTGTCAACCATATACCAGACTTGGTTTCTTTTGAACTCGTTGAGTTCTTCTTGCATAGCTATGACCCAGTCTGCATCTCTAAGTGCTTCATAGGTGTCAGAGGGTTCAACACGTGACAGATAACAACTGAGAAGTGCACTTTCTCCATGCATTCTTCTGGTTCTCACTCTATCTGTTGGGTTCCCAACAATCTGTTCAGAAGGATGATTTTCTTGAATCCATTTCCTTCTGCTAGATATCTCCTCTTCTGATATCTCTGGTTCTGGTTCACTTGCTGGGTCCTCAAATTCTGGATGAGAAGTTTGAAATGGATTTTCATCTTCTGGTATTTCTTGATCATTATTCCAACCATTTGTATCACCTGATTCTTCTGGTTGATCTGGTTCTGGATCATTATTTTCTCCTTCTGGCTGGTTGTTCTCTGGTGTGATTGGTGTTGTCTGTTCTGTTCCCCCTTGCTGTAAGCTTACTGTTTCAGCATTATTGGGAACTTCAATCTCATTCTCTTCTGATGTATTCCAGATCAGAATATCTTCAAGCAGAATAACTTTTGCTTTCTGGTTCTTGTTCTGGTCTTGTGATTGTTCAACACCAAATTCTCTGTCACTAATAATAGATTCATCAAAAACAATATGAGGTGTTACTTCCACAACTTGAGTCCTCTTGTTGTAAACCCTATAAGCTTTGCTAACATCAGAATATCCTAAGAATATTCCTGGATCAGCTTTGCTATCAAAGGTTTTCAACTGAGATTTCCCATTATTGTGTATGTAACACAGACAGCCAAAAGAACGAAAGTAATGAATTCTGGGTTTTCTGTTGTTCCATATCTCATAAGGTGTCTTCCCATGTCTGATAGTAACAACTGATCTGTTCTGGGTGTAGCACGCTGTATAGATGGCTTCTGCCCAAAATTTCTTTGGCAATCTGGTTGCATTTAGCATAGTACGAGCTGCTTCTTTTAACGATCTGTTTCTTCTTTCAACTACCCCATTCTGTTGAGGTGTTCTGGCTGCAGATGTCTGATGTGTAATTCCCATCTGGTTGCAGTAATTCTCAACTTTCTGGTTTAGAAATTCTGTTCCACGATCTGTTCTGATTGTGGTAACAGAAACTTCCTTTTTCTTGGTAATTTTGTTGAGAAAGTTTGGCAGCTTCTCCAGAGTTTCTTTCTTCTTATGCAAGAATATTACCCAAGTAAATCTTGAATAATCATCAATGATGACTAGAGTATATTTCCTACCATTTATGCTTAATGGTTTGACTGGACCAAATAAGTCTAAATGTAGTAATTCTAGTATTCTGGTTGAGCTCTGGGCAGATTTGCTCGAAAAGGATGATCTGGTCTGCTTTCCTGCTTGACATGCTTCACAAACGTGACTTTTGTCATAGACTTGTTCTGGCAATCCTTCAACTAGTTTCTCTCGTGCAATCTTATTGATTGATTTGAAGTTGAGATGGCTTAATCTTTTATGCCAAAGCCAGCTAGTTTCTGACACTGTCTTTGTGACCAGACAGGTCTCTATCTGGTTGTCCCATTGCACAATATATAATCTGTCTTGCAATTTCCCGGTAAGGAGTATCTCATCTCCTTCCTTGTTCTTAACCAAACAGTTGTCAGCATTGAAAACAATCTGATTACCATTGGTACAGAACTGACTTACAGAGAACAGATTGTGGCTGAGACCTTCAACATATGAGACATTTGAAATGGTGGTCTTGCCTACTTTTATGTTTCCATATCCTCTGGTATATCCTTTTGAATTACATCCAAAAGTGACATGAGGTCCTGGTTTCTCTATGTAGTCTGATAGTAGGTTCTTGTCACATGTCATGTGTTTTGAATAGCCACTATCAATTATCCAGATTGTTCCTTTTGCAATCTTGCTTCTTCTTGCAGCCTTCTGGTCCTGCAATTAGATAAGCTTAGCTACCCTTTATTGTCTGGGTGCTTGGTTATTAGCAAAGATCCCTTTTTGAATCCAGAATAGCTTTAAATTTGGAACAGTGATGTAGCTTGTGATGATATTCCCATTCACATCAACAATGGACTTTGAGTGAAGAACAGATGGATGATATCTCTCTGATCCTTTGCTTTCTGCTTTCTTCTGTGATGTCCTGTTGACTTTAGTTTTGGGCTGTTGTTTAGATTCAGTGTAGTTAGCAGGATATCCTTTGATTTGATGATATTGTCTGTTACCAGCTTGCTTAATCATCATCTTCTGGGGAAGATCTTTCTTATTTTTCAAATTTATTACTTGATCTGGTATCTGTCTTCTTTCTGGTACGAATTTCATTGGACCTGCTGCTTTTTCTGTGTGACCTGGATATCCTAATCCAGAAGTTCCCTTTTGCTGCATGTTAATTAGCAGTTTAGCACGTTCATCACTCTTGTAGATCATTTCTTTTCCTTTCTTGATCTTCTCTTCAGCAATGTTATTCCTATTTATAAGATCTTTGACTTTTGAGTTCAAGGAATGTATCTCACTGTCTTTGCTCTTGATCTGTTCTTCCAGAACATTGATGTTAGCAACAAACTTAGTGTTTGCTTTACTCAATATCTCTTCAGTTTTCTTCAATCTGTCATTTTCTTCAACAACCTCTCTGAAAAGTCTCTTGATACATGAGTAACTCTTGAACATCTCATTAACTTCATCCCAAGAATATTCATCTTGATCTTCTGTTTCCTGTTCCAGATCAGTATTATTTGAAGAGTTAGAGTTGCAGGAATTTACCTCTACATCATCTAGACCGTTGTCTAGTCCTGCAAAGCATTCATCCCAGTCTTCTTCTTCTTTAGCAAAGAATGCTTCATCATCTTCTGTTGAACTATCAGATAGATGGCTTGAGCTGGAATCATCTTCTTCCTTTTCTTCTGCTATCATAGCTTTACGTTGAGCTTTTAGCTTTCTGTCCCTTTTAGCTCGTAGTTCTTCTCTCTGACTTTTGGATAGGTCAGGACAATCTGTCTTGAAGTGTCCTGTTCTTCCACAACCATAGCAAGTATAGTCAGTAGGATTAGTGATTTTACCATTACCTCTTCTTTCTGTTTTGTCATCAGATTGTTCTGCTTCTTTGTTCTTCTGGTATCTACTCTTGTTGTCTTTGTAGAACCTTCGATACTTTCTTGATCTGACTTCCATCTTGTCCATTCTCTTAGCAATCAATGAGAATTCTTTCAGTAACTTATCATACCCTCCTTCTTCTGATGCAGTAGATGAAGTTGATTCATCTGTTTTGCACTTCGCTTTGAAGGCAGACTCTTTCTCCTTCTTAGTGCTAGTTTCATTCTTCTTGCTGGAGGAATGATCTGTTCCATGTATCCTTCTGATATCACATTCATGGACAGCTAAATGATCAAATAGTGCTTCTACAGACAGATCATTGAAATCAGCACGTAGAGGTTGCATAGCTGAATAGATTTCCCAGCTTGGTGGTAAAGCTCTAAGAATCTTGAGGTTCTTCTCTCTCTGTGTGTACTTATCCTTTTTGAAGGCAGACACTTCAAGTAATACTTCAGTGAACCTGTTCTTCATTTGTTCAATGGTTTCTCCAGGCTTCATTTTGAATTCATCGAACTTATTACATGCTAGGGATAGCTTGTTCTCGATCATAGCTTCAGATCCTAGGCTGAGATCTCTTAGTGCTTCCCACATTTCTTTGGCTGTATCAAGATCTTGGATCTTGGCCAGATGAACTCCTTTCACAGTACTGGAGATAACTCCTTTAGCAAAATCATCAAGGTTTGCTTCTCTTCTTTCTTCAGAAGTATACTTTCTGGGGTCTTTCAGTACAGTTTCCTTGACTGCTCCTGTTTCAGTGATACGAGTGGTTTCTTCTGTTATAGCCAAAGGTCCTTCTTCTATTACCTTCCACATCAGGCAGTGATGAGCTTTGAGACACATCTTGATTCTGAAGCTCCATTCTCTGTAACCTTGGATGGAGAATTCTTCGCATGCCCTGATAACAGATGATTCCATAACAGATAGTATGCAGATGATGAAAAGATTTTCTAGATCTATTCAAGTTGACCACGCAGGTATTAACCTTGTGAAAACAAAACAATGGTCGTATGAACCACCGCTCTGATACCACTTGTTGGTCCCGAAAGAGCAAGGTTTGGTGTATGGGGGGGGGAATACACCAAATGCAAACTTTTCAGTTTACTTGACTAAATTAATCAGAGAGATGTAAGCTTTCTGATTTACAGATTGCTCAAAGTGATAGAACAGATTGATTTTCAATCAATTAGACTCTATCCAGATAAATTCTCTCAAGTGAGATATACAAAGCAGAAAGCAAGTGTGAACTTGTTTTCAAACTAAGTATTGTGTGCGGAATAATGGTGGACTTTAGTCGGTGCTCTTGTTATGAAAATCTTTTGAAGACTTAATCGAATATTTAGGAAGTAGATTAAGAATGCAGATTTGAATGAGTATGATAGATGCAGAATAAAAACAACTGAATATAAAATGCAGAATTTAAATAACACAGTTATTTTTACGTGGTTCGGGAAACCCCCTACGTCCACGGTCTAATCCAAACTGGATTAGATATCCACTACTAGGATACTCTTCTTATTTAACCTCGCTGAGAACGAGCCACAAGTTTCAAGTACAAACAGGTTTTGAAACTTATGCACGAATAAGGGTCGTGTCCCTTTACAACTTACA
>JAPKLX010000406.1:0-119253 GCA_026898415.1 Leonotis leonurus
TGCTTGTAAAGGATGATCTGGTTTGCTTTCCAGCTTGACAAGCATCATATATGTGATCTTTATCATACACTTGATCTGGTAGTCCTTCCACTAACCTTTCCTTGGCAATCCTGTTGATTGACTTGAAGTTTAGATGACTTAATCTCCTATGCCATAACCAGCTGGTTTCTGATACAGTCTTAGTGACTAAGCAGGTCTCGATCTGGTTTGTCCACTGGCCAATGTATAATCTATCCTGCAGTTTACCGGTAAGGAGTATTTCATCTCCATCCTTATTCTTCACCAGACAGTTGTTAGTATAAAAAACAATCTGATTACCGTTAGCACAGAACTGACTTACAGAAAACAGATTATGACTAAGACCCTCAACATATGATACATTTGTGATGGTGGTCTTGCCAACTTTCATGTTTCCATACCCTCTGGTATATCCTTTTGAATTACATCCAAAAGTGACCTGTGGTACTGGTTTCTCTATGTAATCTGATAGTAGGTTCTTGTCACATGTCATCTGTTTTGAACAACCACTATCTATTATCCAGATTGTTCCTCTTGCTACCTTACTCCTTCTTGCAGTTCTTTGATCCTGCAATTAATCAAACTTAGCTACCCTTTCAACGTTTGGGTGCTTCATTATTAGCAAATAATCCTTTTCGAATCCAGAATATTTTAGGGTTAGGAATAGAAATATAGCAAGTAATGATGTTCCCTTCATTGTCAACTTTAGATAGAGTGTGAATTTCAGATGGATGAAATCGTTCTGTTTCACCATTCTTCAAGTTCTTTTTATTATGAGTTGTCCTGTTGACAATTTTTGTCTTGTTGACATTTGTTTCTTGAAGGTGATCTGTTTCTGTGTAGTGAGCTGGTTGTCTTCTTGTTTGATGATACTGCCTGTTGTTGGCATCTTTTATTATCATCTTTTGGGGATAACCTTTCTTGTTTTTCAAGTCATTCACTTGATCTGGTATTTGCTTCCTTTATGGTACAAAACTTATGGTTCTCGAGGACTTTTCTGAGTGGCCTGGATATCCTAATCCAGATGTGCCTTTTTGCTGCATGTTGATTAGCAGTTTGACACGTTCATCACTTTTGTAAATCATTTCCTTGCCTTTCTTGATCTTCTCCTCAGCAACATTATTTCTGGTAACCAGATCCTTAACTTTTGAATTAAGTGAGTGGATCTCACTGTCTTTTCTCTTGATCTGCTCTTCCAGATCATTTATTTTAGCAACAAATTGTGTGTTTGCTGTGCTTAGAGTCTGCTCAACTTTCTTTAATCTGTCATTCTCTTCAACAACTTCTCTAAATAATCTCTTGATGCTTGAGTAGCTTTTGAACATCTCATCTATTTCATCCCATGAGTATTCTGCTTGATCTTCACTTTCCTGTTCAAGATTGTTATTATTATTTGAGGAATTTGAGTAGCAAGAATTTACCTCAACATCATCTAGGCCGTTGTCCAGTCCCACATAGCATTCATTCCAGCTTTCTTCATCATCAGCAATGAAGGCTTCATCATTTTCTGATGAGCTATCTGAGAAATGACTCGAGCTGCTTGAGTTCTGTTCAGCTATCATGGCTTTGCACTCATATTTAAGCTTTCGATCTCTTTTAGCTCTTAGTTCTTCTCTTTGACTTCTAGACAGATCAGGACAATCTGTTTTGAAGTGACCTGTTCTGCCACATTCAAAGCAAGTGTAATCTGTAGAGCTAGAGGTCTTTGTTGTTTTAGTAGTCTGCTTCTTGAATTTATTCTTGTCATCAGATCGATCATCATCATGCTTCTTATTGAAGTTTCTCTTGTTATCTTTGTAGAAGCGTTTGTATTTCTTCGATCTGGTTTCTATTTTGTCCATTCTTTTGGCAATCATCGCAAACTCTTTTAACAGTTTGTCATATCCTTTCTCTTCATCTGGAGTAGCAGACTCAGAAAGATCATCAGGTTTGCTCTTCGCTTTGAAGGCTACCTCTTTGTCCTTCTTTGAGATGCTTTCTGCCTTTTTGGACAGATGATCTGGTCCTCGAATTCTTTGAATGTCACACTCATGACCTTCTAGGTGATCAAATAATGCTTCTGTGGACAGATCATTGAAATCTGCTCGGAGAGGTTGCATTGCAGCATAGATCTCCCAGCTTGGTGGAAGATCTCTAAGTACTTTCATGTTCTTCTCTCTTTGAGTATATTTGTTCTTTTTGAATGCAGATATCTCAAGGAGAATTCCAATGAATCTCATCTTCATCTGCTCTATTGTCTCGCCTGGTTTCATTTTGAATTCATCATATTTGTTGCAGGCAAGAGACAACTTGTTCTCAATCATTACTTCAGATCCTAGGGCTAGGTCTCTTAAGGCTTCCCACATCTCTTTGGCAGTATCCAGATCTTGGATTTTAGCCAGATGTATGCCTTTGACTGTACTGGAGATGATCCCTTTGGTAAAGTCATCAAGATTTGCTTCTCTCCTTTCTTCAGAAGTGTATTTTCTGGGATCCTTTAGCACAGATTCTTTTACCACTCCAGTATCAGTGATACGAGTAGTTTCTTCTGTAATTGCCAATGGCCTTCTTCGATTACTTTCCACATCAGGCAGTGATGAGCTTTAAGGCACATTTTGATTCTGAAGCTCCACTCTCTGTATCCTTGGATGGAGAATTCTTCGCATGCCCTGATAACAGATGATTCCATAGCAGATAGTATGCACGTGAATGAAAAAGGTTTTCCTAGATCTATTCAAGTTGACCACGCAGGTTTTATCCCTGTGAAACAAAACAATGATCGTTTGAACCACTTCTCTGATACCACTTGTTGGTCCCGAAAGAGCAAGGTTTGTTGTATGGGGGGGGGGGGAATACATCAAATACAAACTTTTCAGTTTACTTGACAAGTTATGTGAGAGTTCAAGCTATTCTGTATAAGAAATTGCTCGAAGATGACTAGACAGATCGATATACAGATCGATAGCAGTTTTAGTCCAAACAGATTACTCTCTTAGGAGGTGATTGGTATGAAGGAATGGGGGATGGAATGGAATGAGCATTCTTTGCTCCATTCCATTCCTTTGCTTGGTTCATTTTATGATTAGGAATAGCCATTCAATTTGGAATCACCATTCCCTTAGGATTAGGATTAGCCATTCATCCCAAACTCCAAGGTATTAGCCATTCCTAATCATTATATAATTGTTTTTATTTTTTATTTGGATAAAAATAATTACAATATTTGTTGATTTGTTAATTTCACTATAAACCACACTCATCACCTACACAAAAAAATAATAATAATAATAATAATATTTTTTTTATAATATTTACAAAACCATTTTTTAATAAAAAATATTATTAGATATATTCATTGAATGATATATTATTTATTTATTATGAAAAATAAATTATTTTATAATTTAAATTTTATTACTTTATAAATTTTAATTATGATCATTAAAATTGAGTATACATGTTTTAGTAAGTGAGCAAAATTAACCGAATTCAAATAACCAAACTCAAAAATTTAATTGATTAGATTTTATTTTTAAATCAAATTTTAATTTGATTTGACTTGAATCCAATAACCAAACTCAAAAATATAATCGGATAAATATGTATACAATATGTAGTTCCTAATTATTACTATTATTATAAATATATCTTAATTATTATTATTATATTACAATTTTTTTTATACTAAATATGTAAAGTTATGATTTAATTATTGATATAATAAATTAATAATATATTTAAGGGCGCGACATATACTATCTTAAAACTCAAAAAATTAAACTTTCCACACATTCTTAAATTAATAAAATAATTTTTAAAGTAACATTTAGCAAGTAAAATAAATTAAAATCGGATTGTTACACACACACACACATATATATATGTATATATAATATAAGTAAAATATATATAAAAATTCAGAAATCCAGATTTGTTATGCGGATAATATCCGATAAAAATATAGGCCAGAAATTTCGGATACGGGCGAATATTACGTAATCCGAATTGGATCCCGGATCCAAAATCAAATTTTCGGATTCGAATCCGAATTTGACAGGATATTGATTTTTTTTTATCCCAAATTAGATTTCGATCGGATACGACTTCGGATCGAACGGATAATATTCGCCCAAATTTCATCCCTACAAATCAATATAATATTCAAAAACCAAATTATTTTTTAATATTAAAATACATTTTTTTATTAAATAAAATTATTTCATCATCATATATATTTTTATTATTTTTTTGTATATTTATATTTAAAAATATGCAATAAATTAAATGTGATAAATTATTTAATTCATTATTATTTTATTTACAAAAATTAGAATTATGAAATTCAATAAATTTGTAAAGTTTATTATCATTTGAAAATTGAAAACTATTGAAGATATATGTGGGATTTAACAACTTAAATGTTGTGATTATAATCTTAAATTTCAGATTTTTAATTTTGTTAGTACATGAGAATTATTGAATATTCGGATAAATTGAACCAAATCAAAATAAATTTGGTTAGTTTGGTCCAATTAATTTTTTGCTTAGTTGGATTATTTTTTTCCAATCTAATTTTTTAATTTAATTTCGTTCGATTTTATGGACATCATTGAACCATATATATGAATGTTCACTCATACATTTTAAAATTTTATACTGAAACATTTTGATTTGAATTATTTTGGTCCATAAAAAAACAAAGGAAAAATAATGAAAAAAGTAGAGAAATTCGATAATCAAAAGAACAAAAAAATACGAATAACAATCTTATATGGAATATTAAAACTATGATTTCGTATTACAATATAAATATGATTTATTCATCAGTTTATTTGTAGCGATCAATTATTATAAAAATGAATTAACAAATTGTCATTCCATTCCATGCTTATTCCTTCTACACTCCAAGCATGTGAATGAATTATCATTTCCATTCCATTCTCCCCTTCATTCCATTCCACACTCCATTCCATTCCTACCTTATTCCATTCCATCCAACCAATCACCTCCTTAGTGATAACACTTAGCTAATAATAAGAATGATCTTATTACTTTTTGAGTGTTTAGTGAGTGCGGAATAATGGTGGATTAGTGATTGCTCTTGTTAAAAAGATTGATTGAGATGCAGATCGAATGATAGTGCAGAAGATTAGAATAATAAACAACAGAAATTAAATATGCAGGAATGTAAAGCACACAGTTTTTTAACGTGGTTCGGGAAATCCCTACGTCCACGATCTAGTCAAAACTAGACCAGATTATCCACTACTAGGATACTCTGCTTCTTTATACTCGTGGAGAACGAGTCACAAGTATCAATCAAAACTAGAGAGATACTTATGCACGAATTAAGGGTCGTGTCCCTTTACAACAGATTACCTCTACGTTACCACTAGAAAACTACTAGCTAGCATGGTGATCTCCTTTCTCTCGATAAGACAGACTTGAATCGAGGTAGTTGGTGTGATGTAGAATCACAGAGTGTTGAAGCTCTAAGTCTGGATAGCAGATTGATTGCTTGAAAGTATGACAACAGTATAGCTCGCGTGCGTTCTCTCTATTTTCTCCAGATCTCTAACTTCAACTATATAGGCATTGAACTTTGAAATTCTAGCCGTTGTTGATTGGCGTGAGATAGATGGTATATTGCCAATCAATGATTTTCATCATATCTGTTCTTGCCATATAGGAAAGGTTGACTCAATCTTTGTGTTATGAAAAGCAGATAGCTAACGGTCTCTTTCCATCTATATGTTAACCGAAGATCTTCTTTCCAATCCCAGATGGATGGACTTTAATCTTGGCGTGGCAAGAGCATATGATGTGTAGGATGATGTCAGCTGGTGGATTGATGACTCAATCGTTCTGGTTCCTCGCTGTAGGCATCGATCTGGTCGCTGTCTGTTACAGCAGATCCTTTTGGCGTGAAATCTTGACCTTCATCCTATATTAAGTTGAGATTGACTTCTATAGGAATATTTCCTTTACATATCAAGTCATCTCCTAATCTGTTTCATAACAGAGTACACTTTATATCTAGTGATCTGATTAACACGTAGATCAGATTAACCACTAAGATAACTAAGTGTGTTTAGAAAGACCATCATCAAAATAAAGTTACTTAGGGTCCCCAACACGCCACAATTAAACGTCTCGAGACAGCTATGGGGCATATTTCTGGCGCAGTGAATCAACT
The DNA here is from genome assembly GCA_026898415.1 of Leonotis leonurus. Taxonomy (NCBI): domain Eukaryota; kingdom Viridiplantae; phylum Streptophyta; class Magnoliopsida; order Lamiales; family Lamiaceae; genus Leonotis; species Leonotis leonurus. Next base: position 6,194 of record JAPKLX010000406.1, read on the forward strand.
TCAACAAGGCCAACAAACGGGGAAGATTCCGGGGCAAGGTCATCAACCACATCAGGCCCAAGCCGTGACGGTATTAAGGAGTGGAAAGACGGTAGATAACAAGGTGGAGATGCCACTCGAAGTTGAGGAAACCGAGCCTAGCGAAAAATTACACAAGGCAGCAAATCCATATGTTCCCCCTATTCTTTATCCTAGCAGACTAAGGAGCGCAAAGCACGATCAGCAATTCGAGGATTTCTACAAAATGCTATCCAAGGTAAATGTGAATTTACCTCTTTTGGAAGTCATTCAAAATGTTCCTGCCTATGTTAAATTTTTCAAAGAATTGGCGGCAAAGAAAAGGAAGTTTGGTGACCGAGAAGTAGTAACAGTCTCCGAAGTGGCGAGCTCCATCATGCAGCAACCCTTACCTCCTAAGCAATACGATCCAGGTAGTTTTGTTATTAATATTACTTTAGGAAACGGTAAGAAAGCGTCAGGCATGTTAGATTTGGGAGCCGGAATTAATTTGATGCCATACTCTATTTTTAAACAATTAGAATTAGGTGAACTTAAATCCACTCGCATGTGTTTACAACTAGCCGATAGATCCGTTAGATATCCTAGAGGTGTCATTGAGGATGTTTTGATGCAAGTAGGTGGATTAATTGTTCCCGTTGATTTTGTTGTTTTGGAGATAGGAGACATGCATGAAAACGGTGTAGAGCATACACTCCTTCTAGGAAGACCATTCATGGCCACGACTAATACCTTAATTGATGTTAAAAACGACACGATTAAAATGTCTGTTCTAGGAGAGGAAGTTTCTTTTTCTTCTCATAGGAGCCGCACCATACCATCCACAGATTTTATTGATGAATGTTGTTTCATTGACACTATTGATACCTTGGCCGAGAGTTCCTTTTTGCAGGATTTTTTGTGTGAAAAAATTTTAGTGCAGGAAATTGACGAGAAATCCATCACTTCGGAAAAATTAGAGGAGAAGCCGACACCTAGCAAAGTGGAACTCAAGAAGCTACCCACACATCTTAAATACGTGTTCTTGGAGAACGGAGAAAACAAACCGGTGATCATCTCATCCGAGTTAACAAAGGACCAAGAAGGCTTGCTACTCCTACTTCTCAAAAAACACAAACTCGCTTTTGGATGGGGCCTAGCGGACATTCGTGGCATTAGTCCCACTACATGCATGCATCGCATCAATCTTGAGGAGGGCACCATTCCAAAATGAGATAGCCAACGACGACTCAATCCAGTTCTCATGGAAGTCGTGCAAAAAGAAATTTTCAAATTGTTGGCGGAAGGTATCATCTATCCCATTGCGGATAGCGAGTGGGTGAGCCCGGTACATGTGGTACCCAAGAAAGGAGGAATCACAGTGGTCCTAAACGATAAGCAAGAGCTTGTTCCTTCTCGACCTGTCACGGGGTGGCGGATGTGCATTGACTACCGCAAATTAAATGCCGCCACTAAAAAGGACCATTTTCCTCTTCCTTTTATTGATCAAATGTTAGATATATAAATTATCCGGACATGAATTTTATTGTTTTCTTGATGGTCTTTCAGGATATTATCAAATTGCTATCGCACCGGAAGATCAAGCGAAAACGGCGTTTACAAGCCCTTTCAGCACATATGCCTATAGGAGGATGCCATTTGGATTGTGCAATGCACCCACTACTTTTCAAAGGTGCATGCTGTCTATTTTTTCAGAGATGATAGGGGATTTCGTTGAAATTTTCATGGATGACTTTTCGGTATTTGGCTCATCTTTTAATGGTTGTTTAATTAAAATTGAGAAAGTACTTGAACGATGTGTTGAAAGCAGCCTAACATTGAGTTGGGAAAAGAGCCACTTCATGGTTAAAAGTGGCATTGTTCTAGGTCATATTGTTTCTAGTGCAGGCATTGTAGTTGATAAGGCGAAAATTGAGGTGATTGAAAAATTACCCCCACCAAGAGATGTCAAGGGTGTTAGAAGTTTCTTAGGCCACGCAGGTTTTTACCGACGTTTCATTAAAGACTTTTCCAAAATCTGCCAACCACTTTGTCATTTACTAGCTCAAGATGTTCCTTTTGATTTTGACGACTCTTGTTTGCATGCTTTCACCATATTGAAAGAAAAATTGATTTCTGCCCCTATCGTTGTTGGTCCGAATTATTCTATTCCTTTTGAGATTATGTGTGACGCATCTAATTTTGCAGTAGGAGCTGTTTTAGGTCAACGAGTGGATAATATGCTTCGTGTGATTTACTATGCCAGTTTGACACTAAACTCGGCCCAAGTAAATTACACTACCACAGAGAAGGAGATGTTCGCCGTCATTTTTGCCTTAGACAAATTTTGATCTTATATCTTAGGATCTAAGGTAATTGTTCATAGCGACCATGCGGCCTTGAGATACTTATTGACCAAATCACAAGCAAAACCGCGATTAATTAGGTGGGTTCTACTTTTACAAGAATTCGATGTAGAAATAAAAGATAGGAAGGGAAGTGAAAATTATGTGGCCGATCATCTTTCTAGACTTGAACATTCACATGTTGATACATCTTGTGTTTCCGACAATTTTCCTTATGAGAATGTCTCTGAAATTTCGATTACTCCTTGGTATGCCGATATTGTGAATTATCTAGCATGTAATCTACTTAGACCCGGCCTAACTTCCCAAGAGGAGAAAAGATTTTGGTATGTTTGCAGGCAATATTTTTTGGAGGAACCTTACCTTTTCAAGTTAGGCAAGAACAGTATAATCCGACGTTGCATTCCGGATTCCGAGCAAGAGCAAGTGCTACGTTTCTGTCACGAATCCCCATGTGGAGGACATTTTGGAGGACAAAAGACGGCTCATAAAGTTTTGCAAAGCGGATTCTTTTGGCCGACTCTCTTCAAGGACGCTCAAGCATTCTATTTAGCATGTGATAGATGCCAACGAGTTGGTGCCATAAGCCGCCGCAACGAGATGCCTCTTCAAAACATATTGGTAGTCGAAATTTTCGATGTATGGGGTATTGATTTCATGGGCCCTTTCCCTAAATCTTTTGGCTTTGAGTATATACTTTTAGCAGTCGATTATGTCTCCAAGTGGGTTGAAGCTATCCCCACTAGGACCTGTGATGCTAATATCGTTCTCAAGTTTGTACAGGAAAATATCTTATGCCGATTTGGTTTCCCTCGAGCTATCATTAGCGATGGAGGAAAACACTTCTGCAATAAGTTGTTCGACAAATTGATGAAGAAGAATGGGATCACCCACAAAGTTTCTACCCCATATCATCCACAAACCTCGGGGCAAGCCGAAACAAGCAATAGGCAAGTGAAAGCCATTTTGGAGAAAACCGTGAAACCATCCCAGAAAGATTGGGCAATCAAGCTAAATGATTCCCTATGGGCATACAGGACAGCTTTCAAGAGCATTCTTGGGATGAGCCCGTACCGTCTTGTGTATGGGAAGGCATGCCACTTGCCGGTCGAAGTAGAATACAAAGCTTATTGGGCTATTAAGTCAGCAACATACGACCTCGACAACGCAGCCGAGAGGCGAGCACTAAAAATTTCCAAACTTGATGAGCTCAGTAACGAGGCGTACGAGAGTGCACGTATCTACAAAGACAAAGTTAAGCGAATTCATGATCGCCGTATTGTTCACAAGGAGCTAAAGCCGGGAATGAAAATTCTACTTTTCAACTTCAGACTTCGATTATTCCCGGGCAAACTCAAATCTAGGTGGAGCGGCCCTTTCGTGATCAAGGATGTACTACCATCCGGGGCCGTCGAACTATATAGTAACGACGGGGAAGAATCTTTTCGAGTGAATAGACATAGGGTAAAACCGTACATTGAAGGCGACTCTATGCTCGAAGTTGTGGAGTCAACACCCATATCTGATCCCCCATTACATTAGTTCCATTACGTCGAGCTAACGACGTAAAATAAAGCGCTTTGTGGGAGGCAACCCACGCTCGTTTTTCCCATTTTTCATTTTTATTTTTATTTTATTTTATTTGATTTTGAGTCTCTTCTTTATTTTGGTGTTTTTCTATGTTCATAGGTATCATCGAGTTGGGAGAAAACTGAGTCGAATGCAATTCACGGAAGAAAATAGGACGGAGTTGACGAGGGTAAGGTCAGCGACCGCGGCATACTCAACGGCCGCTGACCTCGCGCACCATCTCCGCGCCAGCGCCAGCGCCCCGCGCCATACCGAGTCAGCGGTCGCTGACTCCTCAGCGGCCGCTGACCTATGTTTCGTAAAAATCTCCCAGCGCTCTTCCAACGATTTACGTAAGTATACTCAGCGACCGCTGACTTGGCAGCGGCCGTTGAGTTGGCCGAATCTCACCTATTTTTACCTTCTCTCTCCTTACTTCTCCCACTTTTCCCCCATTTTTCATCCCCAATTTCCCCAAACCCTAACCCTTCTCCATCTTAATTCTCCAATTACTCCTCCCATACTTCATAATTTCATCCAATTCTTTGAATTCACCATCACTTTTCCATCCTCTACCACTCTATCCGATCAAATTTTCAATTCATCCACAAATTCAACCCAAACCCCAAACCCTCATTCCATCTCTACTTTTGCACACCAAGTGTTTGCTAAAAGTCCAATGGGGAGAAAAAGGTCCAAGACTAGTGAAGTGGGGCAATCTAGCCACCAAGGTGACGGCGACGAGGAATTTCATCCCGTTCGTGACCACATTCCAACTTCCGGTGCCCCGTTTCCAATTTATACCAATCAAGAGGGTACACTTTACACTCGTTTTATTTCTCTTGATCTCACACTTCCACGCACCTTAGATTGAGATCTCATGTCTAGCTTAGGCATTGCCTATAAGTTAACTCGCTATTTGAAGAACATTGGTTTAGACAAATATGCTAGACTAGAAATTGATGGCTATAAGGAACTCGGACTTGAATTTCTCACTACTTTCGATGTTGCTGCTGATTTTAAATCGTTTAAATTCCGTTATCGAGGTATTGCTCATACTATTACCACTTCCATGATGAAATCCATCTTTGGATTTCCTACCTCGGGGCTCCATCGGGTGCCCCCGGAATTTAATCCGAATTTAGCTTGGTTTGAGCTTACAGGTTTTCATAATTGGGCATCGGGAGGAATGTCCAGTGGCTTTCTTCGAGACCCCGAGATCGGCGTTCTCCACAAGTTCATTGCCTACTTCATCTCGGGCAATGAACAAGCCAACAAAGTGAACACAGTGGAGTGCTTCCTACTCCATTGTGCTATCAAAAAACACGGGGGTTGACCGTGTTAGACTAAGTATATTAGAATATATCTCTGTAAATTTCATATTAATTATGTAATTTGGGTTGGAGATAAATCTACACAAAAAACAAGGCGGAGAAACGGAGGTCGGAACCAGGCCGTGGCGCGATCCATGGGACCCCCGGCGTAGATGCTTGAACGCTCGGCACATGGGCCGGCATAGGGCCAGCAGGCTCCGACACAGTCTCAGCGGGCGCTGGCGCAGGCGGGACAGCGCCTGGCGTGCGGCTCAGCGCACCACAGAGCACTAGCGCAAGCACGGGCGCGCCCCTGTTCGACCCAGCGGCACCTCAACCCTCAACAGCCCTCGACAGTTTCGGCCTGTCAAGGCGGGTACGGGGCAGGTTCGAACGTGATTCAAGTTCAGTTTTTGAATTTTGTGATTTTTTTTTTCTTAGTTCAGTTTAAATTCAAAATTCGAATTGGAGAAGAAAGAGGATTTTAAGGAGTTTGTTTCCTTAAAAAGATGAATTTTTTCCTCAAATTGAGGGATTTATTTCCCATATTTGAGGAATTAGTTTCCCATATTCAATCTCTGAGACTATTAAACTCCCATTCTTTCGTCGCTCTAGGATAACCCACGAGCAGACACAAGTCAGTACGAGGTACCAATTTGTCGCCGTCCTTTTCTAGCACGTGTGTTGGACAATCCCACACCTTGAGATGTCTTAGACTGGGCTGGTGCCCGTTTCACAACTCAATCAGTGTCTTAAGAACCGACTTGGATGCTACCAAGTACAATGTGTAAACTGGCATCTCTAACTTTTGGTACATCAAGTAGACATATCCATATTTCGAGTAATCATCAATGAAAGTGTTGGATCGGGAGCGCCCATCAGAATTGACGTACTGGCCCCACACACCAACACTTTCTTTCCCAGCCTGCTTTGTCCTCACTGACAGGCTGACCCAGGACACTTCCCAGTAGGTCACCCATCATAGTATTGCTCTGTTTAGTCTCATTTTGTTCGTCTAAACTTAGGTTTTTTGTAGCTTTATTCGTATTATTTTCCCTCGTTCCGTGATATTTTGGCCCGATTTATGTTGCATTTTATGTTTCAGGATCATTGGCCTAAACGAGCGTCGAAAGTGGAAAAGAAACGAGAAAAGACGAGAAAACGAAGAAGTGTGCCGAAGGACACGCGACAAAGCGTGTCAGCGGCCGCTGACCCATGATCAGCGGTCGCTGACTAGCCAGGCTGAGCCAGCGGCCGTGCCAAGCTGCGGCACACGAGTCAGCGGCCGCTGACCTATCTAAGCGGTCGCTGACTCCCTATTTTTCGCAGGCCGTTGGAACGAACCCTAGCGCCACTCGGAACAACCCTAGTCAGTGCCCGGTGACTCCCAGCGGCCGCTGAGCTTCCTCTCGCTATAAAAAGACACGTCGTGCCATTCATTCGATATGTCACAGTTCTCCATACTTCATCCCGATTCCTTTTGGCACGAATTCCTAGACTAGTTTTCCAGTATATTTCCATTAGTTTTAGTTTGTTTCTTTCCCTTTAATTGTTGCTTCGTTTATTTCACTTTTATCGTTTGTTTCGTTTTATGCTTTCAATTCCTTTTATCGCTTTTAATTTCCAAATTTCTTTCCGTTTTTCTTTCGTATTCAAACTTCAAGTTCCTTACTTTCTTAGATTAGATTTAATTTTTGTTCTTAGTTTAAACTTTAATTGCTTTCTTATTTGCTTTCTTCGCCTAGCTATAGAAATCCAAATCAAACTCTTTTTAATTGCTTTCCGTTTTTACGAACAAAGAATATAATTGCCCTGTTGAGTCTTCCTTGAGAATACGACTAGGGTGGGTCAGCTTATTAATCTATAACGAACTCGTTTTAAATTGCGAGCGATTTAATATAATTGGTAGTATATCGGCTGGAAATATTCCTCGTGCCCGTTACTGAGTCCCTTTATCGGACAGTGGGTCTGGTCTTAACAATGCCACGTACTGACAGTTTAAAATAAGTTGAAACATGCTCCAAGTCAAGCACGCTTAACCTTGGAGTTTCTACTAAGGGGTCACCTGAAAAGATGATGCACCATGTTGGTATGAGTAGTACTAATCAATTCATTTAACCTCTCGTCAACAATGGTAGTGCAGGCCCTTTTCGACTGAGGCAGGCTGCACTCCCATAAGTTCTCTCGGGTACGATACACGGAGAACCCCCCCTCCAGGAGGTGCTGGAGTCCACTTCCCAACAATCCCCCCCTCAGCACCATCCCGGTACTCTGGAGGATGCATCGGACCTTGAGATCATATGTTGGCGCTCCTTCGAACCCGGGCCACGGGGCTACCTATGACACCCAGAGGACCGTCAATCTCGCACCTCGGATTACGGCCGTGAATCGTCATAACCCCTAGAGTTGTTGTGCCCAACAACCCCTCCCCTCAGGCACTCCCTGCTTAGGGATGGCACCACCGGATTCGATTCTTCACATCCGAAACCCCGGCTCTGATACCAATTGTTGGATCGGGAGCGCCCATCAGAATTGACGTATTGGACCCACACACCAACACTTTCTTTCCTAGCCTGCTTTGTCCTCACTGACAGGCTGACCCAGGACACTTCCCAGTAGGTCACCCATCATAGTATTGCTCCAAGCCAAGCACGCTTAACCTTGGAGTTTCTACTAAGGGGTCACCTGAAATCAATCATGCAAGCCACGCAGTGTGATCAATTACACAATCAATTTCAAAACATTTTCACTTGGACATGCAACTCAACAATCAGAGGCCGTGCAGTGCTGCTATAACTGCCAAATTACACCTAAGCTATTACCATGAGCCTGACACCAAAGAAATTAATCGACTTTAATAAACCCATAGTGGAGGGGTCATATTGCCATCAATTAAATTCTTACAGCCATCTATAGAGAAGTCTTATCACGTGAATTGGTAAAATGTGATCCCGCATGGAATTAAAACAAGTTACTTCACGAAAAAACCGTCTCATGGAGACCATATGTAATCTTAGCAAATTAAATAAATAAAATGCAATTACAATTAACAATTAGTCATTTTTAATTTTAAAATAAGGTTTTAACATGGATTATCACATATTATGACATGTCTAAAGTCCAGATAAGATCTCCAATAAATTGACATATCAATTTAGACAAGTTCCACATAATAAAGAGTAAATAAAAGTCAAATTAAACAATTAAGCACATAATAAGGCAAATAATTACATCAATTATCCAAAAATAGGATATAACTAACTAATTCCTAAAACCAAGGAATTCAAATTAAATCCTCCATCTTCTTCTCTTGTTGATCTCCAATTAAAATTTCAAATTTAACCTGGAATAAAAATCCCAAAAAATTCGAAATTCAAATTTTGGAGTCGGGACGATCTAGCCTCGGGCACGTCTTGCTTGCAGACGGGGCTGTCGAGAGCCGCGCACCATTGCCGAGGCACGACCGAGGCCTGCCGAGGCACGACCGAGGCCTGCCGAGGCACGACCGAGGCCTGCCGAGGCACGCGTCGCCTGGCCGAGGCCCTGACGAGAGGCTGCTGAGGCCTACCGAGGCTTGCAGCTACGCTGGGCATGCCAGCGATCGCTGGCGCCCGCCCTGACACACGCTGCCCCGGAGGCGGCCCTCCTGCCTCGCGCCCGTGTCGCTCCCGCCCGCTCAGCGGCCGCTAAGGCTGGGCCAGCTCCCACTAGCGCTGCGTCGTCCCTTCTCCGCGCGCGCTGCGTGCTCCTTGCCCGGGCGCCGCACCGCGCGTGCAGCGTGGGGCCCCACGGAGGTGTCGTGGCCTTCGTTTCTCCACTCGTTCTTCATCTCCCACTCAATTACATAATAAAATGCAATACATGAAAAAAAAAAGAAATTCTAATCTAACACGGTCAACACCCGTGTGATTTCATATTTTAAGCCCAAACCGGGCATCGAAGAACGAAATAAACGAATAAAAGCGAATAAAATCCTATAAGTCACGTAATATCATGATATAATGCTAAAAATTAAAACTAGCACCCCTAATATCAAATTACAATCACATGCAAATAATTAAAAATTAAATTCAATTCATATAATAAATTAAAATCTTGTGATCGGCTCTGATACCAACTCTCAACGGATTATGGAAATTAATTCCTATAATATAGGAAATCAAATCTCCTCCAAATTTTATAAATTGATTTCTAAAATTAAGGAAATCAAATCTCCCTCGGGTCTCGAGAATTATTTCTTTATCGTTGAAGAAATTAAATTTCCATTGAATCTTGAAATTAATTCATAAAATATAGGAAATCAAATCTCATTCGTGAAATTAATTCTTCAAATTAAAGAAATTCTTGGAAATTAATTCTTTATCTTATGAAGAAATCAAATTTCAATCGTATCTTGAAATTAATTTTTATGAAGTAGCAAATCAAATCTCATTTAAATTCGAAATTAATTCTTCAAATTAAAGAAATTAAATTCCTTAGACTAAGGAAATTAATTCCTCAAATATAGGAAATAAATCCCTTAATTTGAGGAAACAAATTCCTCGTTTTAAGGAAACAAACTCCTTAAAATCCTCATTCTTCTCCAATTCGAATTTTGAATTTAAACTTGACTAAAAAATTCCAAAATTCAAAAAACGAACCTGGATCACGTTCAGACCTGCCTTGGGCCCGCCTCGACCGCAGCCGAAATTGTCGAGGGTTGCCGAGGGTTGAGGTGCCGCTGGGCCAGCGCCAGCGCCCAAGTCAAGTTGCTTTCTTATTTAATTATCTTTGTTGTTTTCTTTTCAGTTATTGATATTTCAGTATTTACTTTCTGCTTGGTTACAACTTTTTGACCAAGGCAAGACCAGACTCAAAACCCAAATTGTGACATTGAGAGAAGAATTCACCAACTCCCTGTAGGATCGACCATGTACTTGCCACTAGCGGAACCTAATGAAGAGTGCATGTATTTATAAATTTATCCTCACCGGAGTGATATCGACTGAGCTCCGAATACGAAAGTTATATGACTAAGCAACTCTATAGATTCATTTATTGACTATGAATATTGTTCATAAATTGAGAAATTCTTGTTTTGGTAATCTAATACGCGAGTCATGATTGTTATTTGATTATGAATACGTAAGTTATTAATTAGACAATTTTTAATAAACTCTTAATGAATGAACAATTGCATGATTAATAGAGCATGATTTAATCAATTATAGATCTTCTGAATTCTAGGCACATAAATCCCGAATCCCACCTTTTATTAATTCTTATTTATTTATTTTATTTGTTTTATCTTCTGTTTATCTTGGTTTAGAGTGTTTAGAATTTATTTTTCGTTTAAATAGCACTTAAGATTAGAATTTTAACTTATGATGTCATGGAAAAATATATATCTCAAGACAGTTCCTAAAAAAATTAGAAATGGAAAGAGGCAATTAAAAAATGAGATCGCCTTTAAACGGTTTAGATTTTGAATTGTAAAATGTAGTAATCATAGTTTAACTACTACAAATCTAAAATAATAAGTTGTAAACCGAATATTTAATTACATGTCGAGTTGTCGTGAAAATCTATAAATGACGCCATGCTGTTACTTCTCCTTCAAGGTTCCAATTTCGGTATAGGAAATGTTGAAATTTGGAGGGAAATTGATGTTTTGGGCTGATACGAAAAAAGGAGAAATAGTGGAGGTTTAGACGGTTTACCCTCTCTAATGGACTAGATTAATGTGAGTGGGTTACGTATAGTGAAGTCGTCATTCCTTCTTTTCTGCCTTGTTCTCTTCTTTTTAGTTTAAAATTTGTTGGTAAATTAGGACTAGATCCAAGTGAGTGGGTGACATTTAGATTATCAAATTAGTATAACATTACTATATAACGAATTACTAGAACATTATCAAATAATTATCATTCGCAAGATAAAAACATGTAGAAATGGACCCTTCACCCATTTAAAAGACATTATAAGATGAGAGGGTGGTAGTCCAATTTATATTTAGAGTCACAAACCTTTACAAGTGGAATTGAGATAAGGTAATGGGTAGCTTCAACGTGATACAAATTATTTACACCAACTTGCAAATTACATTGACAACTTAGAAAAAAAAATCCCAGAATCAAAATTAGCTAGTTCAACTGGGGAACTTAATGTTGTGAATCGGATTGCAAAAGTTAAAGGGCCGTTGATAAAAATACTAAAATTAAAATAAATTGCAAAAAATGAAGAAAATAAATTATTTTGCAATTAATCCTAAATTGAAGACAGTGGAGAAGTAACAACGTTCAATAACTTTTACTAATATATGGACGAACTATCTAACACTAGGTGTGACAACCTAGGATAGCTTCCTCCTCAATTATTCTCAGCATGTGGTGCACTGCGCCCGCTATGTCGTCTGCTGAATTGAGTTGGCAACCTTCTTCTACCTTCAAAAAATAAGATAAAAAATAAACTTTAATAATAATTATTTGTCCATCCCAAAAAAATAGGTGGAATATTTTCAGTAAAATTTACGTGAAAAGACAAGAGCAATGTAGTCATATATAGAAAAATACCCATTAAAGTATGAGGGAAAAAATTCCCTTTCCTGCCATCACAATTCACAGCACATGAAGAAAAAATAAATAATTGAAAACAATATTTTCACGTCAGTTCCCAAAACAACCTCATGAAAGAAGTACTATTTACACGCAGTAGAATCTTTTGCACAGTGCACATAGTTTGATGTGTGCAGGCTGTGTGCAAAAAAGTAGATTCGTTTGCATGCTAAGGTCATTTTCGTCAGTCCCAGTTTTGTTTCCTTCAAATAAACTGTTCAAAATGCATAAGAACAAAAATGCTGAAATGTAATGAGATGCTACATGTTAGGGACCAATTTTGTTAAATAATTGGGGGTCATGTGTGTGACATACATAATAGCTAGGACATGGCCTAATTAATGAATCAAGACAATAGCATTATTTTGTTCATGACATTAAGATAGGTAGAGACAAATAAAATTTTGAATGAGTGAACCGAGTTCGAGCTCGAATTATCCGGGACACATCAACGTACGTACCTTAGCACTTATCGAGTAGAGCGCGAAGGAGTCGAGAGTGGTGACATTGAGGTGGAGGATGGTGAGGAGGACGGAATGGAAGGAGGCGACCATCCTCGACAGCTGACGGACCCTCCGGCACGAGAGGATCCGGATGTTCGCATGGGTCTCGATTAGCGTGACTTCGATATCGGCAATGGCTGCCTTGCTCTGAGATGTGTACTTTTGCCCTAGTTGGGTGTGGGAGCAGCTAAATTGTGGGTATGCAAAGAATTGAGCAAAAGGGCTGCCTATATTTTGCTTTTCATCATCATTTATTTGTTGATGGTCCTTATTTCCTTGCTCCAATAATGCAAATTTCTTGGATTCTAGTGACTGCAGAATGTGCTCTAGCTCCTTCACAAACTCTATTGCACCACCAACAATTGAGGCTTGGTCACCCTGCATATATAAACATTAATAAAAAAAATCCCAAGATCATTAACTCAATAAAGGAATGTCATAACTAGAACTCCACGATATATATGCAATAAATTTTTCAAATCGTACTTGAATCATTAAATGAAGTATGTAAGGTGAAAGTTGATGATATGAGATGAGATTTTAGTAGGACAGAGACAATAAGAAGACATGGGGAGGTTGAGGGTGTTACGTCACAATATTCTGTTCTATCAGAAATTCAACGAGAGTAAAATCAACAATTATTAAAACCCATAATTTATTTAATTTGAGATCAATATATAAGATATAATTTAGCTGGGACATTAACAACACCTGCTCTAGCACATACTACACTTAATAGCTTCAGCTTAGCTAACAAAATTGACAATTATTTGTCACATACGCTTGGCTTATGGTCGGAGCGAACAAAGACAACAACATAAGTCCAAGAATGAAGAACTATTTCGGAATCAAATTGTAAATTCGTCAATTCTTATTGAAATTTTGCTACTTTTTTTCTCTTTGTTATTGGTAGAAAAGAAAAATAGTACTCCAGAACCCAAATCGCATTATTATCACGAGGTAAAAAGTGATTTGGGCTCCTAATCACACTCAATTATCAAATCCAGCAAAGAGGGTTCTTTGAACAAGGTAAAATTGTTTTCGACAGTTAATTTATAAAAATGAAAGAAAGATTTTATATAATAATTAAATAGAACTAAAATTAATGTTCTTACTCGTTGAACATAAGAGTCGGGCATGAGAGAGCGCAAGACAGCAAGATGCTCATTCATTTGCTTTCTGCGGTTTCTCTCAACGGCAATGTGAGTCATTCTTTGAGTCTCGGCTTCCTCTTTGTTCTTGCACACTTTGGGCCTCCGCCGCCGCTTCTTGCGGCCGTGCGCCGCGGCAGTCTCCGGCGGTGGCGGCGGAGGGGGGTGGATGAGGCGCGGCATGGAGGTGCAGCTCCCAATCTCGTGGGGGCTGGCTTCAGAGGAGTCATTGGTGTTGCTAAAAGGGGTCGACGCCGCGGTGACGGTGGCGGTGGCGGCGGAGGTAGAATCGTACATGATGAAGTTCAAGAGCTCAGTTGAAGAAAGTGCTTCCAAAGCCATTCTTTTCTGCTCTCTCTCTCTCTCTCTCGCACTTACTCTATTAATTAGATAAAATTGGAGAGGTTGCTTTCATCTTTAGAGCAGAGATAGAGATTTGAGTAGCCCAATACTAATGTTGACTCTTGCTAGATTATAAAGGCTTCAATCATTTTATTGTCTTGTTGAACTTTTCAGAGAGGAAGAAAGAGATGAGAGAGGGAGAAAGAGTTCTTCTTTGCTTTCTCACCAACTTTTTGATGCAGAAAGCCACAACATCTATAGTGGCCTCTCACGTGCATGATAACTATATCCTTAATTTCTAACCCTTCTTTTTTAATTAATGCATTTTTACGTATATTTATTTTGCAATTCTTTTATAAACTACCCCATTAACCTTTTTGATGAATTAACCATGGTTTGATTTCAAATTTAATTTTAGGAATTCTTCTATTAAATGAGTTCAATCAAAAGATTTAGTTTCGAAATAGCGTATGGGATTCACTTTCCACATTCCATATCCTACAGTTAATATTTATTTGAAAAAAAAAACTATATTTTTGAATTTATGAATTTTAAAAATTAATTAAAAATAATATTAAATATTAAAAAATAATTATATAGAGGAACACTAATATTATGTATGAAAATAAATTAAAATATGAAAAATTAAAATCAAAAAGTAAAATTTTAAATAAGTTGAAATTGATTATAAAATATAAAGTATGTATGAAACTGGAACACAACATCACATCTCAATTGTTTCAAGAAAAAGGAAATAAAATATCATTGAAGTGAATTATATTCAAAATGTATTTGCAACAGAAACGAAAATAGAATTGTTTATAAGATGTCCAGCAAAATTTTGTATGATTTTAGTTTGTTTGATAGTATTGATAAGATTAACATCTTTATATCTCTATATTATTATCCATAATCCTTCATTTTTTACTTATCGTTATAAATTTAATTCTTTTTATGTCTCATTAATCACTCAAATACTTGATTATATAATCAAGTATTTGAGTAAGTTTATTATATACCTATTTTTGTATTTAAAATAGTGCGATGAAATGCTATATTTTTTATACAGTAACCCTAATTATAACTATTATATTCAGTAATGTATATCATCAATAACTAATAGTTAAATATTTTTATCATGCTACTTGATAAATGAATAACTCATTAGTCATTATTCCTATTTATAATAGCTATTTATCTCGAAGGCACGATTTAAAGTCCAAAAAAAATTTCTTCCCCTTTTATTAAGAGACCGCACATTTTGTCGCGTTTAATAACAAAAGAAAAGTTACCATAAAGCCATACTCCCGTGACAGATATTTAATTCAATAAATCTAATCACCTATATATATATACATAAACTAGCTAAGTGTAATTATTTATATAAAAGAAATTATTATATTTTCATTTAGAATTTTTTTTTATTTTTTTATTATGTGGCTCATATATATATATATATATATATATATATATATATATATATATACACGACCATTGTTACTATTAGTAACACTCAACTGAAAAGTTTGTTATATGTTAATTAAATTTTCCATAATAGGATGGAAAGTTTTGGTGTGAGGTTAATTTAGCAGTTTATTTTTATGGAAGAATTTTATTTTAAATTTTATAACTTTTTAAAAAAAAATGAGGACATAATTTTTATTCTAGGGCATTTCCAAAAATCTTAAATATCGACTAGATATTATATATATTTTTATAAAGTGAAAATGTAGGAAAATCCATTATTGTTATCAACTTTAGAAGAACATGATAAGAGTAAAAAAGAATAGTATTCTTAATTTTCAAATATTAATTAAAGGATCAATCATCTGTGTATAAGTACATTAATAATTACTATCGTCTAATTATTAGAACCACTTCATGATCATATGTACTGGGCATAACTTGTGTCTACTCTTAATATCATAATCACACTTAATATCATAATCACACATTAATATACGAATCATTATAATTTTTATTTTTTATTTTTTTAATAATTTTATATTAAATAATATTAAACTAGATCCTAATAACTAGTCGAAAAATAAAAGTTAATAAACAATTTATTAAAAATATACTTATATTTATGTACGAAATATTTCACATTATTCATAGATGTATTAACTCCACCTACAGCGGATGGCGAACATTTTTGGTTATTAAAGAATATTCAAGAAATAAAAAGAATAATCCATGCACATTCCATGCAGCGTGCAAGTTACAACTTTCATGCAGTTAAGGAGCAGGTGTAGCGGTAACAAACAAGTTATTAGAGTTTGTTAAGAAGTTAGTTAGTTCTAGATATTTGTAGAAGTGTAGTGTAGAAAATAGATTCTTCTTATTTCTCTTGTAACTGTGTCTATAAATATCAAGGCATGGATAGAATATAGATCAGTTTTACATATAGTTTTCTCAGTGTTGTAAATGATTTCTCACATGAAATAATAAAAGTTTTCTCTCCAAATATCCAGCTGAGCTTATCTTTAAATATGGTATCTCGAGGCTGAGTTTTTTTTTTTTTTGGAGATTTCCTTGTATCCTTCTTCTTGTTTGTTCCTAGTTTTCATGGCGTCAAATACTTCAACCAATTCGGCGTCACTTCCCACGCTTCATCTGCTAATCTTGCGTCTCGATTGAACTAAATATGCTTATTGCCGAGTGCAAGTCCTAACTACTATGCGATTTCATGGTTTTGAGGAGTTCATATCTCCACTCGGTGCACCACATGCACCATATGTGTCTACATCTTCTTCTTTGCAGTTGTGCTTTAGGCAAAATGCGATGTATGCATATAGATGCACTTATTCCCTTGATGGCGGAGATAGACTATCATATGGCTACTTTGTACTGCCTAAGAAACCTTAAGAGTGTGTCGGGCTAGGTAGAAGGCAGTGCTAATGAAACTATCACAGGATAAGTGTCCTCCTCGACCAAGAATGCATGCATGAGGTGATCGGGCAGCGACTTCAACTTGAATTTTGGTGTGGATACTGGTGCATATGAATTCTCTACGAGCTTAACACCACCATTTATCGGCACATCAACATCCAAACATGAAACTGAACTGTGCGGCTGCTCCCCTTTAGCTAAGAGCGTGGTTAGATACCACTACTTCATGACATGAACCATTGCGATTGTCAATATCAGTGGAATTCAATAGACAACTCTCTAATGAATCTTTGCTCATCGCGGTGCTCGTCTCCCTTTTATGTGTTCATTCGATTTCTAAATTGAGTTGGATTGTCTTCATTTCGTCTGCTTGGATCTTATGATCATACACAACATGAGAGGGAAGAAACAAATTAAATAAAATTAAAATAAAAAATAAACTAAAAATAAAAGCCTAAATTAATAATCAAATATCAATAAAAATTAACAATGCAATAATCTACACAGTCCCCGACAACGGCGCCAAAATTTGATAGAACTATTTTAAAAATAAAAATTGGTATAGAATAGAGCAAACAGAGTATCGTATCCATAAGAACTGATAAACAAAAACACACTAAATAATTCTTCAAGAAACTTAATTATTATCTAGCCAAACATATATTTGGATAAGATCAAATCAATATAAAATAGCCTACGGGCTCACGAAACAATAATAAAATAACGAGATAATAAAGAGAAGATTTTAGGAATAATGTATGGACACTAAATTAATTAATACAACAATCAAATCTAATTACCATATTTTAATCCTAATGCATGTGAGGTTCGCATAAATAACCACATACTCCCGGATAGGGCAGTCTATGTTAGTGGGATAATTTAATCCCTATCTCCGCTAGGTCTCAAGAGAATTAAATCAATTACAAAAAGCACACAAATAATATCCTTCTACAGTTCTCCAATCTCCGCTGGGTCTTAAGGGACACATGTATTGTGATTCGTGTGATCGACCATAAATTCAATTCCGGACAAGACGTCAAAATCATAATTTGCATGCAGTAACAATGGTCAATTATCAAAATATGAGAATTGAAATTATAAAATAGGTCTTACAAAATCTCTAGAATCTCAAAAAGCGTTTAGCTATGCGTAATAGAAACAAATACTAGAAAGTAATAAGGGAAAAACGCCTTTGTAGAACTCTTGATTTTCGGGTTGTCAATCCTCGATCACGATCTCTCCTCCAGGACGCATGAAACTAATCTAGAATTTAAACTATGGAAAACTATAGAGTAAAAGTATATAGAATTTAAATGAGAATCGGTCTAGGGCTAAATAATGATGCCCTTATATAGTAATGGGGCGAGAATTAAAGATAAGTATGGGAAATCTCAAAAAAAAAATAACAAATTCGTGCCGTCCGCGAGGAATTTGTTATGTCCCACACATGATTTTTATTTTGACTCGTTCTCTTTCGTTTTAATTCCGATTTTGAATTTGTTTGCGGCTACGAACTCCTATCGAGACGAGATTCAATCTTTTACTTTCCAAATTATCCTTTTCATGACCTTAAAACACGAAAAGTAAAAGAAAACAAGGAAGACTAAACAAAAAAAATAACGCTATAAACTAAAAACGACTCAAAATGACTAAAATGAATGATTAAACCAACTATTAAACAATAATAAGACTACTAAAATATAACTAAAATGAGTGTTTATCAGTATTCATTGGTTATAGTTCAAATCACAAAGGATACAAGTGATTGAGTAAAGAATGTAGGATTTATGTTTCAAATGAGGTCGAGTTTCCTTATTCCTCTTTTGTCTCTTCTCAGTCTCATGAAACTAATGAATCCACTTCTCTTGTTCTTACTCCTTCTTTAACAAATCTATCACAAAATGTTACTGTGCAACCACATCAACCTTCTTTATCTCTTCACCTTCTATCTCAGAAGCTTCTGCTTCCATATCTGCCTCTTCTTCACCTTCTAACTTAGGACCTTCTACTTCCATTCAAGTATGTCCTCAAAACATTCTCACCTCTTCTTCCAACTCTGAGATGGTTAGCAACACTCATCATATGCAAACCATATCAAAGAATGAAAATTTTAAACCAAAACTCTATATCATTTCAAAAGAAAGTTCTTTATCCATACCTGTCTTACCATTAACTTTAGAGATGCTTTGTCTCATAAGGGTTGGCATCAATCTATGATGAATGAATTTGATGTTATAACAAAGAAATGAGCATGGACATTGGTTCCTCCTAGTCCACAGCAGAAGGTTATTAGCAATAAATGGGTGTTTAGAACCAAACTCAAACCAGATCATACTCTTGATAAACTGAAAGCAAGACTTGTTGCTCGTGCTTTTGAGCAAGTTGCAGGTGTGGATTTTGTATAAACATTTAGTCCAATTATGAAGCCTTCCACTATCAGGTTGGCTTTCTCTTTGGCTGCTACGAAGAGATGGAATATCCATCATGTTGATGCCAATAATGTTTTCCTTAATGGAAAGCTTGCGGATACAATTTACATGCCTTAGCCTGCAGGTTTTGAAGATACTTAATATCCTCATTATGTGTGTAAGTTGAATAAAACTTTGTATGTGCTTAAGCAAACACCAAGAGCCTGATATGATATATTAAAAGCTGAGATTTATGGTCTTGGTTTCAAGAGATCTATGTCAGATTTCTCTCTATTCTATCTTAATACTAGAATTGCTCTAACACTCATTCTTATATATGTTGATGATATTCTTGTTACTGGGGATGATTCGATCATGGTGCATAAAGTTATTAATACATTGCATGAAAAATTTTCTATAAAACATCTTGGTACAGTGAGCTACTTTCTTGGTATTAAGGTACAGCGCAAAGGTGATAAGTTTCTTCTTAGACAACAAAAGTATACACATGAGTTGCTAGTAAAAACAAAGATGGTGTTGTGCAAGCCTTACTCTACTCCAATGACTCCAGCTACGAAGCTCTCTAACACGAAATGGGTACCATTTGAAGACCCTACGTTGTATCGTAGCACTATAGAAGCTCTTGAATAACAAGACCTGACATTGCTTATTCAGTAAATAAGCTGAGTCAGTTCCTTGTATCTCCTACTGACTTGCATTGGGCAGCTTGCAAGAGGTTGCTTCGATATCTAAAAGGCTCTATCTCCTTAATGCTTCAGTTCATTCCTTCTTCATCATCTTTGTTGGTGGCTTTCTTAGATGTTGATTGGGCGAGTTGCCTAGATGATAGACGTTCTTCAGGTGGCCATTGCATATTTATTGGCTCAAAGCTAATCACTTGGTCTGCGAAAAAGCCATAAGTGGTCTCAACAATGTATAAAACTCTCGATTCGCAAAACATTTACAAATAAAAAAATAGCTTGTGAGATAAATCCCCCTTTTCTACCGAATGAAGCGAAGGTTAGCAGCCGCCAGACATAATTGGGAGAAGCTCATCCGAAACTAGAGCTAATGGCTTAAGTCGCTGTTCCCATTTCCTCACTGACCCATCATGCAAAAGGTACACCGTTAGAGTGAGTGAACGGGGTTGCCTCGTTTCAGGGTTATCTTGTTGAATGTCCGTTCGACTGGGTGAATCTTATCGATGGAATAATTAAGTCCTAATTAAATTCATTGGTTGGCAGTGTTGAATCAGATATAGAAGTATGGCAAATGCAGCTACGGATATCATTTGGCTTTCTTCTCTTTGTGATGAGATTGGTGTTTCTGTAACATCTCCACACAAGTTATGGTGTGATAATGTAAGTGCTATTGCGTTAGCCAGCAAACCAGTGCTTCATTCTAAAACAAAACACATAGAGGTCGATGTTCACTTTGTAAGGGAGAAGGTTGGAGCTAAGGTCATTGATGCAGGGCATGTTCCTTCAACAGATCAACTAGCAAATGTTTTTACGAAGGCACTTGCAGACTCAAGGTTTCATATGCTAAGGGATCGACTACTACTTACTTCCTTTACACTTGGTTAGGTTTTAAAGGGAGTGTGGAGAATATTCAAGAAGTAAAAAAGAAGAATCCATGCACATTTCATGCAGCGTGCAATCTACAACTTTCATGCAGTTAAGGAGCAGGTGCAGCAGTAACAAACAAGTTGTTAGAGTTTGTTAAGAAGTTAGTTAGTTCTAGATAGTTGTAGAAGTGTAGTGTAGAATATAAATTCTTCTTATTTCTCTTGTAACCGTGTCTATAAAAATATTATGGTATGAACAAAATATAGATCAGTTTTACATATAGTTTTCTCAATTTTGTAAATGATTTCTCACATAAAATAATAGAAGTTTTCTCTCCAAATATCTAGCTGAGCTTATCTTTCAATATTGGTCTAATTATTTCTACTTGTGTAGCTATTTTTTTAATTATATTTTAATGAATAAATAAACTGCATATTACCATTAAAACCAACACTTATTGTGTACTTGTGTGTGGCAACTAACCTTCATGGACATATATACATTCCTAACTAAGCAGTCATATTGGATTGGTTTTAGAAATTGACTGCTCGAATTTGTTTCCAACTCGAGTGTGGTTCCACTCATACAAATTAAGTTTACACTTGGTTTGTTTATTTTTTGATTTAATAGTGACTGAACATAAAATGAAAATTGTTAGAGTTATCGAGTTCGAGCTTGTTAAAAGTTCATTCATGAAATTATTTAAATTAATATATATTAATTAGACAAGCTTGCATATAAAGTTCGCAAACTATTCGAAATTCGAACAATTAGATTTAAATTTAAATATGTTCGCGAACCAATACCATTAGTTTGAGTTCAACTAGTAAAAGAATTTGAACTCAATTTGAGACTCGACTTCGATTCATTTACTGAATGAACAAATATAGAATAAATTTTAATTGAGTGAACTTTCGAATAGTTCACGAATAATTTAGTTCACTTATATCCTTTACATATCAGTGTGCTAATTAAAAAGAAAAAACAATAATAATGAATGACAATATATTTACATACAAATTAACTTGATTTACATCGAGTAAATATACAAAATAATCAAACAAGATTTAAAAGATAAATAATAGTCATTAATATAATCATGGTTGCATTGGGCTTCAACCCAGTACAAGCCCAAAATTTTCAGTTATATGTATGTATATATTTCTAAGGTCCAATACAACATTAGCTCACTCAAAAAATTTTGTTCATATATAAATTATAGTGTTGTAAAAATTTTATTTTTCAGCCCACCCCAAATGTAAATTCTGGATCGATCCTTGAACATAATAATATTTAATTCTAATAATTTTACATTTTGTGTACTAAAATACCATACTAACAATCTTTTACATTCTTATGTATGAATTGCATTGAATTATATCATTCATACATGATATTTAATTTTATTAAATTGTACGTAGATATGAATAAATATGATTTACTTTTATATTTTTATAATTAAATTTAAAGAGAAAAAGTAGTTGATGTTGTGAAAATTTACTTTTCAAGTAGAATTTATATAATTAAGGCTTTATAATTTATCCTTTACGATCACACGTGTTAAAGTCGCTTCTGTCATCACTGATTGAGAAAAAGTTAACAAGAGTAAAATGCAATCACCCATTCCATGCACCGAATAAATTTGTAAAGGTTATAAACTTTTCATTAATTATTTTATTTTATTTTTCTCTAACTGATAAGCTTTTCAAAATTGATATCAGTTATCGTATGATTTGTTTAGGAACAACGTTTACTAAGAGTAGATGGCCACATGCAACTTTGTATCCAATTTTTATGAATGATTACTTTTTTTGGAATTACTATTTCTTCCAATTGATTACTGATTATTCACAGAAAGAGTAACCTCATTTCTTACCCCTATGCACTAATGTCTCTTCATTCTATGCACCATAAAAACTCCAAATCTCTCATTTCCACAACACTTGTATAAGGTACACCTCCCCTTTTAATTAATTTTACCCCCACTTTTTAATTAATATTTATATATATATGTTTTTATAGTTTTATCATTTTATTTAAGCTTTGATACACGCATGTCACTTTGTTAAGTTCTAAAGCTTATACATATTATTTTACTAAGTCCTAATTATATTTCTTTTAAAGTTCATTGAACAAATAATATTAACTTTTTTAGGCAAGCAAGAGATTAAAATATTATATAGCAGTTACATTTTTTTCATATAAAATGATATCCACTAATTTTGACAAATTTGATTTTTTTTTTTTTTTTGTGCAAATTATGTAGTTCATAATAATTTTATGAAAGAAATCTGTTGTTTAGAAGCTTAACTAACGAAATTAAATAAATCTCTCCAGATACATGATCGATAAGTAAAATGAAATCTAATAGAAATTTTATGAATATAAAAATATTGGAATGATGATGGGGAAAAAAATGAATGATCTAATTTAGTTCACGTGGCTGGTATTAATTCATAAATTCAATAATGATATTAATTTCTTTCTCAAGATTAAGGTATTATGCAAACCATGAATTATATGTCTTTATTTTTTAAGTCAATTAATTAAACTTTTAATTTTTTGTCGTAGGTAGATTATTCAGTGTTTAGAATAAATACATAAAAATTAATTACAAAAATATGCAAATAATAACACAATACTTTATAACAAGGTAATTATTTATGATTATTATAGTACTCCTGGCATCAGAAACAAAGACAAGGTCTGAAATGTAGGGGGAGCTGTGGGACCCAAATCTATTTTGAAGTATGGATAAAAACAACAAATCAAGCTGTACAAAAAGCAACCTTTTCACGTTCTAATTTTCGTTTGGAATCTGTAAAAACATTGTCTCACCGCTCATCCTAAGTGTACACGTATATCTATACTTGCATTAGTTTGTATCATAATACTCTCTCCATAAATATTTTTGGGTAAAAATTAAATCTACCCAAAACCACTAGCATCAATGTTAAATATGTCCAAAATCTAAACTAACATGTATAAAATACCCACTTTATCAAAAGTGGTCAAAATTTACCTAAATTTCACCACCAAAATAACGGTAAAATTCCCTCTTTTTTTCCTAAATTTACACTCTATTTCTCTCACCTCTCTTCTTCTTCTTCTTCCTATTTCCTTCGGCCACTGCACTGCCCTCTCCACCGCCAAGAAGCAGCTCTCTCCACCGCCTCCGATGGCCAACTCCGACGATGAAATTCCCCTGAATATAGGTAATCTTCAATCCTAACCACAATGCATTCCAATTTGTTGAATAAATATGGATCTACAATGCTCTTTTTCGTGAATTATTGAACTGTTAGTGTGATATGTTTCGTGTTTTCCTCTTTTCTTTACATAATATAGTTTAATATCATGTGTAGCACAGGTTTATGGTACAACCGGTGG
Organism: Leonotis leonurus; assembly: GCA_026898415.1. Taxonomy (NCBI): domain Eukaryota; kingdom Viridiplantae; phylum Streptophyta; class Magnoliopsida; order Lamiales; family Lamiaceae; genus Leonotis; species Leonotis leonurus. Next base: position 30,286 of record JAPKLX010000406.1, read on the forward strand.
CACAAGTGCATCAACCGGTGGTGATGCCAACCACCGGTTGCAGCATTCTATGATGCTTTGACCACCGGTTGTACTGTTTTTATGCATAAAAGGTTATTCTGATTCTGAAAATGCTACAACCGGTAGTCAAATGTCAAGGCATAGCAACGACCAGTGGTGATGCCAACCACCGGTTGCAGCATTCTATGATGCTTTGACCACCGGTTGTACTTTTTTTACGCATATAAGGTTATTCTGATTCTGAAAATGCTACAACCGGTGGTCAAATGTCAAGGCATAGCAACAACCGGTGGTGGATCCCTTCCACCGGTGGTAGCTTTTCATTGACAGTTGACCACCGGTTGTTACCTATTTTTGCTTGTATATATTTTTAATTGCATTAAACTGTCTCGTGTCTAATTAAATGTCAAAATTTTGTAGGAATCGGAGCATCCGTGGTACCGTCGGCCCAAATCATTCAATCGAGTGTCGCAGGTGAACACCTACTACAGGGTTGGCCTGTTAGAGATTGTCAGGGATACCCTAGTTGAGGTCGAGGGCCACGAGCTGCTCGAGAGGTTTCGGAATGGGCCGTTTGGCCATTTTATCGGCTGGGCACCGGGCACGCTGTCTTCTCAAGCGATACACAGCCTCACGACTATCACAGGCCTCATGCACAAAGCAAACACGGCTCTACAAGCTCCAAGAACGACAAATAAATGTCTAAATCTACCATCAGGGCCGACATCGAGATCAATGAGTGTACCTTGATTCATCACTTTAAGCATATGCAGATACCCAGGCAACAGCTGAAATGACTCTTGATACTTGCCGTAAATAATCTCCAAAGCTTGATTCCTCCCCCTGAGCGCAACATCGTCCTAAGCTCCTCCTGAATAGCCTTCGGTCTCATGATCTCATTTGCATTGCGCATCTTCTTTGCAAAATATGCACCTATCACCTTCGAGTGAACCTTTCTCGGAGCAATATTAGCTATGTCATCCACACATGTGTGATGTGCGCGAAACTCGGACACGGCCCACATACCTCCATGACAATGAGCACGCAACATGAACGAGCAGTCAGAAGACGATTTGCAGACCCAGTGCAGTCGATATGTGTCTGATCTAATGACTCGGTACTCAGCTCGTCTCTCTAGGTTCCACATTCCAACAGCAATATTCAAGTCTTCCTTATCGTTGTAGATCGACCCCTCAGCTAATTCTTCAAGTGTAGGATTTTCCTCGACCAACACGTCACATGTCGATGTCAGAGCATTAGGAGGGATCATTGGAACCATCCAATTACTTAAACAACCTTTTGTGTTAGGATTGTACTCCACATTACCATAGACATCCGGATATATCATCTCAAGGACTCTTCTCATACCTCCTGCCTCATGCATCTATGATGTGAATTCGGCGAATGTAGCACTATTCAAAGCACCGAGTCGTTCTTCTTCGGAAACGGACGAAGAACGCTCAGAACTCCCTTCAGAAGCTACATAATCATCATCATCATCATTGTCATCGTCACCATCTTCATCTGGACATGTGTTCAGATCAGGAATTCCAGTTGGCTGGTGAAACCATTCGGAAGATGCCGCGACCCTTCTGATGTCGTCGAGATCATCCATCCAGTCAGTATTTCGCGATGTCCCGCCTACTTCATAAGACGACACAGCGAAATCGACATACACTATAGGAGACGGGTGGTTCCTACACAAAACTTGGAGTTCTTGATCGGTGGTCATTCAAAATTTGATAAGCCGACCATTCCTCGATCTAGACAAATAGGAGATCTCGTATTGTGTGCCAAGTGAACTCCACATGTACTCAATGCAGCCTCTCAAACATGATATCGTGATGTTATTCATTGGGAGAGGTGCTATCTTATCCTCACCATCCGTGTACGTACACCCGACCCAAGTTCCCCCAGTTTTCACGATCACGTACATGTATTCCTCCATCTACATCGACATTTATAAGAAATTAGCAACTACAAAGATTGAAAGAGCTGTAAAACATGCTTTATCCACCGGTGGATGCTTGATTTCAACCGGTTGTCGTTGATTAAGGTTTTAAACATGCTTTAAAAGTTGAAACAACGACAACCGGTCGCTGGAGGTGAAAAACATGGAACAACCGGTGGCCAAGGACCACCGGTGGTTGGTACTTGTGCGACCGGTTGTGGTGTAAAATAGGTGGAAACCCGGTGGTAAAGGGCCAAAATTAGGCAACAACCGGTGGTCCTATGGCCATCGGTGGTTGCACTTTTGCCACCGGTTGTGCATTTTTACCGAATAAAATAGAGTTTAATGAGTGAATACCTGGTTTTTTGGCAAAAATCTCTTCAGATGGATGAGCTCGAGCTTAAAACCGAATGATGAATTGATATGCTAGAGAGAATATTGAATTTGGAGTTGGGAGAATTGTTGGTCAAATTACAATAATGATGTTATCATTCAAAATTTAACTAACATACTTTTGAGGAAAACAAGACAATAATGAGAGAATCTTTTCTTATTTTTATAAAAAGTGGGTATTTTGTGCATGTGTCTTTATGTTTTGGTTAATTTATACATCAACCATTTCAAAATTGGGTATTTTTACCCATTACCACAATATTTTTTAAAAGTTCGATTTGTTACATTTCTAATGTAGAGTTGTCAATTTTGACAGAACACGCACGAAAGCAATAGTTAATGTCGAGTTTTATTAGTCTTGGGTCTTAACCAGGTTGACCGATAACAATACATAACAATACGTAATTACTGCTTCCGTTCCATTAAATATGACTTCCTTCTTTTTGTATGCAGATTAAGATAATTCCTTCTTTCTGTTTATCCTCATACACTTAAAGCACAAAAAATATTAAAAACATAAATGAGTCAATTTTAATGGGACGGATGGAAATAAAAAAAGGGTCATCTTTAATGGAAGGGAGAGAGTATCATATTGAATTTGGGTTGGGTTCAGATTGGTTCAAGTTAATTGATAAGAAAATTTTATAATATATTAATTATTTATATTTCGAATTAAATGTAAGTTGTTATACAGTTTTTTCAAAATATTTTTTATTTTCTTTAAATATAAAAATAAATGTATTTTATAAATTTGAAAATTATGCATTATTTTTTTATAATTTTTATATCGTTTTTCGTATAAATTTAATTTTTTATCGTGTTCATAACATGTCGTGTCAACACGAAAGTTATATTGTTCGTGTCGGGATCGTGTCATGTTCGGATTTGAGCTTAACAGGTCAGCTTCGTGTTCGAGTTAAGCAGAACCTTAACAGATTGAATTCGAATTTAACCTTAACAGGTTGGATTGTTATCAAGTCGATCTTATAATCGATCTAATCTGCATGATTTGACAACTCTATTATAATGTAATATTTTAATTTTATGTTAGAAAGTGTATTAAATAGAATTTGAAAATATTTGTTATTATTATTATTATTATTTAATTGAAATGTGTAGCAAAAATATATAGATACATTTTTTGACATCACTAATTTTATTACATCTTAAAATATAATAAATTTAATAACATATCTCTTATCATAAAAATTTATGCAACTAGTAATCAATTTTGTTGTAGTGATTATTACACCTAATTTGTACATCTCTCTTGATTATATGCACTTAAATTGAAAACTACAACTACAAAACACATAAAACGTATATTCTCTATATTTAGTAATAAAATTTTCTCACTTTCACCTGATTGGAGAAAAATATATCTTGGAAAATTATTTTTTTTCATATACTACAAATAACTTGGCCTTTTTTTTAATATGTGACCAAACTATTATGCTTTATCTAATGGGAAGAGTATAAGATTAAATAATTAAAACGCATTAAGTAGTTTTTTTTTGCTATGTTAATAGAAAATAGAGTTAATTATAAAGATAGTAAAAAAAATAAAATAATGAAGACATATAATTGACGCTATTTAAATTTTAGTCATAATTTTAGTCATTTTCATCGCAAATTATCATAAATATTATTTTAATTAAATCTATTTTTTTAATAAAATAAAATTTCTTTTACTAATAGAAAACTCTTTTTAATTTAAATATCTTTATTAATCTAGAATTTCTTATTCATCTAAGAAAACTTTAGTGGAGTGCCCGGGGATGGTTATCCTGGTTGGTTGGGAAAGTGGTTGTCGACGGCGGCAGAAGAGGTGGCTATCAGTAGGTGTGGGGAGGGGTGTGCCAAATGAGTGCATGTGATGCCTGATTTGTTTGAGATTTAAAGTAAATGTATTTTACCTTTTATGAAAATGTAGAATTTTAATTGTCATTTTAATTGTAAGATCTGAATAATAATTGTAATTGTAAAAAATATTTAAAAGAATATTTTTATTTAAAAAACATAAAATAGCTTGAATTTTAATATATAGTATTATGATTGTGGCTATTACTTATCTTTCATTATCTTCTTTAGTTATTTTATATTTTACCTCTAAAATTTGGCCTTTATCTCAACACAAAAGTTATAATTAGTCTCAATCTAATTATTCAGTAATTAATCACACAAAAGAGATATCATTTTACCAACAGTTAAATTTATTAATTACTTTGCCATATCAGTCTTTTAGTAAACGGGTTATACCATGGATATCACCAAATATTGAATATCGTGATTCAATGTTCTATATTTCATGTCTCCTAATTAAATTTATTATTTTAATTAATATTTTTAAAAATAAAAATTAATTACGATATAATAAATTATAATTAAAAATTATTAGAAAAAATTAAAACTTTTAAAAATTATGTACACACCCCATTTTTAAATTTATCAAACTTAAAAATCAATTAAAAGTAACCCCAAATGTTAAAAATAATTATATATCCTATTTGAGTAAGATGAATTATAATACTTCCTCCGTCCCATTCAAAATAGTCTCGTTTGACTAAAATTGTGAGTGTTTTATTGATTTTAGAGACTAATTTGGGTGGGACAAAGGGAGTATTATGTAATCCCTCCGTCCCACTAAAAATGGTCACAAAAGGTTCGACACAAAGTTAAATAAAGTAAAACCTTTAAAAAAAGTAGGAGTTAATATTTTAAAGGTAAAACCTTTTCTTTTTAGGAAAAAGATCATTTTAATGAAAGGTCCCGAAAAAAAAATTGTTCACTTTTAACGAGATAGAGAGAGTATTAAAGTATATAAAATTGAAGTTGAAAAGATAAATTAAAATTTTATTATGGAATATGAATTGTTAAATGTAAAAATAGGATAATGAATTAGGAATAAATCTAATTAACTGACTGGCCACATTAAAAAACAAACTTATTATGTTTATATTAAAGATTTAATTATTAGCATATAATTTAAATTTTTCTTTCATAATTTTTATTTTATTTTATATATATTGTATGACCAACCACAAGTGTGATCATCTAGCAAAAATCTTATAGAACAGTGATCAATTTGTTTTAGAAATACCATATTTTGTTACAATATTTAACTATTTCTTCCAATATCACACTGCAAATTATTTGATAAATTAAATTTTACGTACACCCAGATTTTCTTTAGTAATAAATTGTAGTAATAACTATAGCTTCTCATGTCTTATAGCTTCCAATTGTACCAAAAAATATACTCCATTCCATTCATTTTTTTTTGTCATTTTTGTCCGTTCCTTAAACACATGCACCTTCTATTTTTGGACATGATCTCACCTTTATTCCACTTAAAAACGTGCACTTTTTACAATTAAAACATTTGATAATACATTTTTGTGAGTCCTTATATCCACTTTCTACAATTAAAACATTTAATAATATATTTTTGCGAGTCTTAATATTCACTATCGTTTAAGTCAACAACATTTTATCAAAACAGGTGTCAAGTCAAATGGTGCATATTTTTAAAGAACGGAGGACGTATACTAATCTAATTATTAGTTCAAGCTATTACAAAGGAAGACTAATTTTTTTCAGATAAATTGAGATTATAAAATTTTGACAATTAACTAGCATTATATATATGTCAATAATATATTAGTTACTTGTTAGGGTTTGTATATCTCAAAATATGTTTTATGCTTATACGATGTATCATACTTGTTTTCAGTTTTATTTTATTGAGAATAAATGTTTCCATCATTGATTTGTTATTTATATTTTTTATATATTGAATTACAAATAAGTCCATTTACTGCAATTGTAAACTGTGTTGTGGATTGATGATCATAGAAAGTAACACAGTCGGATCATTTGTAGTATAAAGCTCACAGTCTAGACAGACTTGGACAGTCTAGTCAGTAAAGGTTGCAGTATCATTTGATGCGAGAGCTGACTTTAGCCCGCAGAATAATATCGGTATGTATAAACTGATACATATGTTTTGCGTATACATATTGAGAGGTTTCACAGTGAGATAAATTCTACATGTTGTTGCTTAGAACGAGGTCTCGGAAATTAGTTAGTTCTTAATCTGTGACGATGACACTAGTATATGCGGCTGATTAGACGCTGTTTTGATTCATCTACGCTTGCGGGTTTTTCGTAACCCTATAGTGATATCTTGGGCAGTAGTGATTGATTTAGCTAGAAGTGCTCGATTGTCAGTCCCATAGAATCGCGTCTCGGTGACACGAGTTGATTAAATCCGCGTGAGGTGTTCAAAAAGGTTTATTGCGTAAGAAACCCGACCGGTTGGAATTTATTGTTTGTAATAATTAAGGTCTAAACCGGATCACTCACGAATAAATATATTAATTAATTAGAAGTGGTCAACGAACTCAATTAATTAATGGATTTAATAAATCTTACAGGCGAGAAATAATTAATGATAAGAGAGTTACATCCGTAATTTGGATGGATTAAGATGAGTTCAATATTTATCATATAATGGAGTTGATAAATATTTATAATGGATTTACACTTTATTACATTTCAATAGAGTAATTAATTTGAAGTTAAATTAACTTAAATTAATTAATTGAAATCTAAGTTTGACCAATCAATTAATTAAATTTAATTGGGTCAAAATGATTTGAAAATTAATTTAAGTAAGTTATGGATTTGACTAAATTAAATTAATTTTGAATTATTCAAAATTTAAATTTGAATAATAGGTGGAATTACAAAGAGATAAAAATGAGAATGAATTATATTATTTGAGATCTTATCCATTCACCTTACAAACTCTAATATAACCTAAAATATCTATAAAAAAAGATACATAGTGGCCGAAAATCCCATCTTCCAAACCCTAGAATTTTCGGCCAAAGAGAGAAGGTATAATTTAAATTCCACAATTATATTCTCTCACATCATATTAAATGTTAAAAATTAATTATTTATCTAATTTATTAAACTTGTAGATTCTAGGCAATAACGAACCCTCGTACGGCTTTTATCATTACTTTCAAACAATCCACACTCGTACGTGAAATTAAATACCAACAAATTTAAAATCTAAAGAGGCACATTGTGGAAAAAGGACAAGAATTTCCAATAGTAATTTGGAGTTGGCATATCCTTTCATGTTCCAAAAATACTCAATTAATTATGTTATCACATTTTCCTACTATACATATTTAAATCGGAATAACGTGATGAAATGTTAAAAAACATTATGCGTCACTGTGAATGAATAGGACATAACAATATATAGTAGTATTACTAATTTACTATGTATAGTTCTGTAGTTTGGCTCCACCTCCCACACCGAGCATTTGTTAATATATTGACGATTGACTTAACATGTCACATAATTTAATATAGGCATCCGAATTATTATCATTTTATTTTTTTATTGAGTAAATATTAAATTATACCATAATTAATAAATTTTAATTTAAAAATAGAATTAATAAATTCTTATTATATACATATGACAAGTCATATCATTCGCACGCACATATTAACAATCGCCACTAATGGTGGGCGGAGCGGATATCTTTTTTTGTTATTATATATTCTCTCAATCCCATTATTTATGATCAAAAAGTAAATAAAATAATAACAGTTTTGATTAAATAGAGTTATAAATAATGGGACATACCAATTGCACAAATATAATATAGAAAACTACTATAGAAAAGAAATTGAATCACCAATTTACTTTATCAAGAGTTTGATCATATCATGTGATTGGTGATATATTCCACAACAGTCCCACGGATGTGTAAAAGGCAAATGTGAAGGTGAATGAATGAATTAATGATGAAGTTCTTTTCATGTTAGAAAATCTGGCCACAAATGTTAAATAATGAGGCTTCTCGTGATCTTATGTTATAATCCACATATCTCATCATGCATATTGATTTGAAATTTTGTTTTCTACTGAATTGATTCCAATTACATAGAGCCCTACTTTCAACTTTAATCCATAATTTCCTTTTTGAAACAATATTGTCCTTCCTTCCTTTGTTGCTTGCCCACTGTATTTGAGCAATCAAAATCTACAAATTCATTTTTGATTTCCTCCCAACATGTTTGACTGTTAATGGCAATTCATATCATTATTTGCATCAAGTATAATTTACAAAATATGTAGCTAAAGTTGCCATGATTTACATGTTCTCCGTTCTAATTAATTTGCACATTGTATTTCTAAATATAAATAATAAAGTATATATTTACATAAAAGTGCATGAGTTGTTGAATTGGAAAAACGTTCAATAATTCCATAAAGATAAATCATAAAGTACAACTTTATTCCTTCATGAAAAGTGCATTGTGATGAATTCAACATGAGTTTTAAAAAAAAAATTAAAGGTACGTTTTTAATGAAAATGACCCAAAAAGTAGAATATATGTAAAAATTTAAAATATTGAGTGATTTTCGCGATCGATGTCTTAAAAAATAGTACACTTTTAATATTGGATGACCAAAATAAATAATAATAATACATTTTTTAAGGACGATGAGAGTATATTTAAGGAAATGATTCTACTTTCTTGTAAATAGAATGTTGGACAAATAAGGGTTATAGGTGTAAACTCAATGAGGCCAAAAAGAATGTTTGATAGAAGAATGATTTTAATGTCTAAGCTATGTTAAGTTCTTCTTTGACATGTAAATTATTAATGTCGACATTTTATTTAGAAATTCAATTCCTTCGTTAGATTTTGGGGTGAGAATCGAGAGAAGACAATGTTGGGACCCTTAGAAATAATTTTGATGATGTTCTCTCGAAACACACTTGGAATTTTTCATTCATTCGTTTCTTAGACTTGCTTATGCTATAACAGAGAAGGTCACTCTATTCTGGACCTTATTTGATAGAAGAACAAGCCTGATAGATTTACTTCTTAGGATTGGTTATTGTAAGGAAAAGATCGAATTATAAGATCTTGACCATAGTTTGTCAATCTCTAAAACATGTTTAGATGATGACAAATTGTAAAGGACAAAACACTTTTATAAGTTCTGACCTATAGGAGTCATTAGGTTCATTAGACAGTTCTGTTTATGAAGAAAGCTCATCCAAAAGAAGACAAGTAGAACTATGAGACAAGAAGTGATTACTGGATGACAACAGAAGAAAACAGACATCATGCCTCTATCCAGCAAGTCTCTATTAAAGGAAGGTGATTAATCAAAGATTACTTCAACTCAATCAAGGAGATTCCAATCTACCCCACAAGGCAAGACTCGATTTATGGAAACAAGATCTCCATCAACGATTAAGCATTGATTGCTTAGCCAATCAAGCCAACGGCCAGAATTTAAATTCTGCACCTATAAAAGTTTCAATTCAAAGTATGCAAAGTACGTGAATTCAACTATCAAGAGCCATCACTCTACTCAGATTTATTCACCTACATTCGAACATTCAAAGTGTGAAGAAAGTCTGAAGTTCCTGGATACTGTTCTCGAAGAAACACTATTTATCTCAGAAAACTTCAAGTTGTAATCTCGATTTAAGTTTGTCTTATCGAGAAGTTAGAAGTTTAGTTCCTTCAAAGTTTAGTAGTTTTCTAGGTTTTGATCGTGAAGTGTTGAAGGAGAATTTTCTCTGTAAGTTGTAAGAGACAAAACCCATAGTTTGTGCATGGATATAGTCTAGCTTTGACTCATATTCATGGCTCGTACTCAACGAGTATAAACAAGTGAGAGTCCTAGTAGTGAATTTCCAGTCTTGTTTGATTGGACCGTGGGCGTAGGGGGTATCCCAAACCACGTAAAATTGACTGTGTTATTTATTTTCTGCATTTTATCTTCAATCTTTTTATTCACTAACCCAACATTCTCATTCTCACTCTTATTCTGTAAACCTGCTTCGCTAAAGAACATTTGGATTAAAATAAGGTTTTTATTAAGAGTAACCAACTAAAACCACCATCTTCTGCACACGGTTCAGTAGAAGAGAAACCTCTCACGAAGTTAAACTCTCCCAGAACCAGCTCACACAAGAGTTTTTTTGGACAAGATCATCTTCTCTTCAAAGAACTTTTTCTAGTCATCTTAAAAGTCATTCTTGATATAAGAAGGCTTTTAACTCTTGGACTAAAAAGGCAAGTTAGCTAGAAAAATTCATATTTGGTGTTTTGCCCCCCCCCCCCCCCCCCCACATACACCAAACATAACTCTTCCAGGACCAACAAGTGGTATCAGAGCAGTGGTTCAACTGGTTCAACTGACCACTGTTTCTGTTTCACAGGGTTTAATACCTTCGTGGTCAACTTGAATAAATCTAGAAAAACTTGTTTTCATTCATCTTCATACTATCTGCTATCATGAAGCTTCACTTGTTAGGGCTTGTGAAGATTTCTCAATCCAAGGCTACAAAGAATGGAGTTTCAGAATCAATATGTATCTCAAAGCTCATCACTGTCTCATGTAGAAAGTAACCGAAGAAGGTCCACACTATCCATTTATGAAGAGAAAACTGTAGTACAAGAAGGAACTGAACCTATGTTAGAGTGATTACTAAGCAAGTACTCAAAGATCCCAGGAAGTACACTGCCGAAGAAAGAAGAGAAACTAATCGAGATGACTTTGTTAAAGGTCTTATATAAAACACAGTCAAAGGAGTAGAGATTTGGATACAGCTAAAGAAATGTGGGATGCTCTATGCGATCTCAGTCTTGGATCATAAGAAATGATCGAGAATAAGTTGTCAATCGCTTGCAACAAATTTGACAAATTCAAGATGCTGTAGGTGAAACGATAGAAGAAATGAAGACAAGATTAATGGAAATCTTACAGGAATTTTCTGCTTTGAATAAAGACAAATATACTCAACGAGAGAAGAATCTCAAAGTTGTTCGAGCATTATCAGCAAGCTGGGAAATCTATTATGTTGTTCATTCTGTGAGACCAGACTTCAACAGGCTTACAACAGAATCGCTATTTGATCTTCTGGCAGGTTATGAATGTGATATTAAACGTATACATGGTACTAACTCTTCTTCTAGCAGGAAAACAGATCCTTCTAAGAAGGAGAAAGAGGTAGCATTCAAAGAAACTTTGACAGAAAATGAGCAAACTAGTTCTGATGAAGAAGTTTGCTCAAAAGATAAACTTCTAAAAGACTACGCTATGATTGTCAAACCTCTTGAGAAACTCGAGACATCGAGCCAACAAATACAAGAAATTTTATAGGGAGAATAGAAGAAATTGATTCCAAAAGAACAAGAATCAAGATAGATCAGAAGAGAAGAGTGAGGTAAAACAATTTGATAATAAATCTAATTCTAACTCTTCAGAATACACTTGGTTTGATTGTGGTAGAATAGGTCATTTCAAAACAGACTGTCCTGATCTCACAAAAAGCCAAAGAGAAGAATTGAGAGCCAAAAGAGATCGACGCTTAAAGAAGGAACGAAAAGTTCTAAAAGATCATGTAAAGTTCGAGAAAATATTTCAAACAGTTGTTAAGGAAAATAATAAATTGGGAATCAAGATCAAAGCTCTAGAAGAGACAAGTAAAAGGACTACTGATCAAGAGACAAAGAAGTAGAACCAAATCAAGAACAAGGACGAGGAAATCTACTCTCTCAATGCCAAAATTGCATATTTAATCAAACGAAATGAAGTTTGTGAAGAAAAGGTCAAGAAAAGTCAAGAACATGAAAGAGACATGAATAAACGGGAAGATAGACAATCCATAATTTTTGAGATGCAGAACAAATACTCACAAGGAAACGGACTTGGTTATAACAACAACAAAGAGAAAACAAAATCATTTTTTGTTGTGGAATGAAACGCTATACCAGATCAAGTGATAAACTTGAAAAATAAGTGGAAACTACCTCAACCTATTCTGGTGAAGAAAATTGATCACAATTGCTATTATTAGCCTAAAAGAAAATCTGCTTTCAAAGACAATAAGATTATGGATCAACAGCAGAAGAAGATAATGAGATCTAATGTTTAGCAAACTAACATTCCTCAAAAGAAGCATAATAACACTACAAGAAAAATGGCATACGACAACACTGGAACGACAAGGGTTTTTAACAAAATGCGTTGTCGTAATCAAAACCGTTGTCTTTGAGCGAGAAAATGCGCTCATAGACAACGGTTTTTATATACCGTTGTCGTAGGTGTGTTGTCGTATATATATGACAACGTATTCTTTAGCCATTGTTGTTATAGCGTTGTCTTATATTCATGCGACAATGCTTTTTCACACCGTTGTGGTATACCCGTTGTTGCAGTACTCAATGACAACACTATTTTGAACCCTTGTCGTTAAACCATTGTCGTAGTCTAGCTTACCACCCTATAATTCATCCATTTGGGCAAAAAATAAAAATTAAAACCCTAATAATTCCTCTACTCCCTTTTCAACCCCACCCCTTCTTTCTCTTTGCGAACACGGGCCTCCAGCCGAAGGACGTCGGGATCCTCGTCCTCAACTGCAGCCTCTTCAACCCCACCCCTTCCCTCTCTGCCATGATCATCAACCACTACAAGATGCGTGGAAACATTCTCAGCTTCAACCTCGGCGGCATGGGCTGCAGCGCCGCTGCCATCGCCCTCGACCTCGCCAGCGACATGCTGCAGGCCAACCCTAACAGCTACGCAGTCGTCGTCAGCACTGAGATGGTCGGGTTTAACTGGTACCCGGGGAAGGACCTGTCAGTGCTCATCCCTAATTGCTACTTCCGCATGGGCTGCTCCGCCGTGCTGCTCTCCAATCGCGGCCGCGACTTCCGCCGCGCGAAGTACAGCCTCGAGCACATCGTCCGCACACACAAGGGCGCCGACGACTGTAGCTTCAGGTTAGATCCGCGATTCACTCCCTCAATTTCAAAATTCGCAGTTCGATTTGGGTTAAATTAAACGAATATGGGGAAATTGTGTCAAACTCCAATTCATTGCCCCAATTTCAACATCCGCAGCTTGATTTCAATTTAGGTCAATTAATGGATCAAGATTTTGCCTATGCTAATGCTATGATTCACGATCCGCTTTGTTTTGTGAATGAGAAGAGGGTGAGAAATTGAGAATGGGCAGATTAATCATGTATGTAATGTGGGGATAATTTTTTCTTGTTCAATACTCTCATGGGATGGGATATAAAGGGTTGAAGAATTGAATAGTGAATGATGGCTTTGTTCTTGTGGAGCTAGGAAGATGGGTAGAATGGGTTATTGTGATCTTAGTCCGTCCTAATCTGGTTTTGGTAATAATGTTTTTGCAGAGGCAGTTCACTACTTTAATCTCACTTATTGTAACTGAAAATGGGAGGTGTGCTTGATAGGGATGGATCTCCAGAGGCTTCAGCCCCCAAGACGAAGCTCGAGGCCAAAATATTTGACGCTGTCCGAAGGAGAGAAGGTCAAGGATCTACCATGACAGCCTTCAACAGCATTATCTTGAAATTCCCTAAAATTGATGAGAGCTTTAGGAAGTGTAGATCCACATTTGAAGAATTTGGTAATCCTCTTCTTTTCTCCCAATCTCATATATAACACAAGGTGTTGGAACTGCTGCATATCTCTATATCTTGAATGTATCATGTGGTAATAGATGAGGACGGGAATGGTTCCATAGATCCAGGAGAGCTGAAACGCTGCTTCCACAAGCTGGAGATCAACTTTACGGAAGAGGAAATCGATGACCTCTTTGAGGAATGTGATATAAACGACGACATGAGGATAACGTTCAACGAATTTATCGTTCTCCTCTGTCTAGTCTACATTCTGCAGAAAGATCCTGATGCTCATAATTCTGTATGCTTTATGTTTATTTACTCTCAGTTCCTATGTTGATTCATGAATCGATATGGTTGCTTGACATTAAGTAAATGAAATCTCAGGTAGGAGTGCAGAGTCTGAAAGGTACTTTTGAAACATTAGTGGATGCATTTGTGTTCTTAGATAAGAACAAGGATGGGTATGTGAGCAAGAGTGAGATGGTTGAGGCCATTAATGAAACTACTGCAGGAGAACGCTCTTCTGGTAGGATAGCCATGAAGAGGTTTGGTTAGTACACACATTCTCTCTCTCTTTGTGATTTTGGGAAGTTTGTTTTTGTTTGATGCAAATGCAATGTGTTTTTGCAGCCTGATTAGAGTGTGGATTGTACATTAATAGATCATTAATAGATCATTTATTAGAGTGTGGATTGTACATTAATCTTGCATGTGTCTAGTTGTTGGTTTTGTTGGAAAATCGTCTTTTGCTTGGACACCATGCAACTTAACTCCTGCTATGCAGGCTTTTGAGGAAGCTATTGCTGAGTTGGACACCTTGGGTGAGGAGTCTTACAAGGATAGCACTCTTATCATGCAACTCCTGAGAGACAATCTCACTCTTTGGACGTCAGATATGCAGGTAGGAAATAACTATGAAAATACACTTGATTCAATTTTTTGTAGTAGGTAGAAGTAGTGGCACATTTAAAATACGGGCAGAAGATGATTATTGTTAAGTTCAACTCTTTGAATTGCTTCGTTGAATTATCATGCTTCTATCAGCTTTTTAAGTCATAAAATCTTCTTCTGTATTGGTAATTATACATGTATGAAAAGATTCAGCACTTGATGATACAGATAGTTAATTAATCAGATAACAATGTTTTCTCTTGGAACTTAAACTTTTAGATGCTGCATACCTTTAGCCTTCAGTATTTTACCAGCATCTCCATTAAACAACAGAGAATTCTGATTCATTAATAAACATGGCTTGAAAGAACATTAAATTGTTAGTGATCAATGCTAATCTTATCCAACTTCTGATTTATATGCGGTAAGCTTGTGCATTGTCTGCCAAAGAATTTAAACTGTGTTGGTTCTTTTCCTGCTTTTCAAATAGGTGGGTATATATTCTTCTTTACCAAACAACTTCCCGAATGGGTTACTCTCTTGCTGTTAGAAACATAACTGATCCTATATAACACTTTGCTCTCTTTCGTGTGCTCAATATCTGGCACGGTTTTAATAACACTTCCAAACAGGCCACCTGATTTACATCAATTAACTCTGCCTGGCCTCTCTCTTCTTTTTCAGGACCAGATTGATGAGGTTTAAGCCAATGGCTTTATCTTCTTCTGAAGGAGGTGGGCTTGAATGTCATAATCTGTCTGTTATTTGCCCATGTAGGAGGTCTTTCAAATTGGTAATGTGTATCATGGTATGGATTGTTCAACTCTCCCTTTGTAACGCTTCTTCAAATGTAGGAAGAAAGTAAATGCGATGAGATCTATTCAAGTACGTATACAGGATCGTTACCCTTTAGGTGAAAGCAGCTTTGTTGTTGTTCTCCCTCATGTCTAGATGCCATGTTTGGATTCTGTATCTTCAGCTATTACTATAACCTTTCAACATCAAACCTTTGAAACTGAGCCAGAATTATGAAAATGGCATAGTTTATATGCCTTTTGATTTTACTTCTAATTGACAGTTTTAGGGTTTATGTTGATGGCAATGAGTATACTTTTGTTTCAAGCGCATTTGCTATATTTGGCGTTGTCTATAGGTGAATTTTTTACAAGACCTACGACAACGGTTTTAAGAACCGTTGTCTATGAGCGAATTTTTTTTAAATACAACAACGGTTCCAGAAACCCTTGTCTTAGCCGTTGTTGTAAATATTTACGACAACGGTTATATTACCGTTGTCTATGAGCGAGAACATACGACAACACCACTTACGACAAGCGTCGAGGACAAGCTACGACAAGGGTTAAAAACCCTTGTCTATTAGCGTTTTTGTAGTAGTGTAAGCAGAAAAGGAACTGATCCACATACAAGATTACTAAGTTCTTTGATGAACAAGGAAGACAAATTACCACTTATGAACTTATTCCTTGTGTTAACTATATCTGGGTTCCAAAAGGAACATATATTACTAACAAGATGGGTTGCTAAGTCTGTGTAATTGCAGGTTGGAAGAAGCTCGAGAAGGAGTCAAGCTGCAAGAGGATTGATATGGATAATAGACAGTGGATGTTCAAAGCATATGTGACATGTGACAAAAGTATACTATTTGATTATGTTGAACGAGAAGGATCACATGTTACCTTTGGATGTAACTCAAAAGGATACACCAGAGGATATGATAACATTAAAATTGGTAAGACCACCATTACCAATATTTCAAATGTTGATGGTCTAAGTCATAATTTATTCTCTATTAGTCAATTTTGCTCTAATTTAACAGTATTATTTTTTATACTAACAACTGTTTTGTGAAGAATAAAGAAGGAGATGAAACTCTTCTTATTGGTAAACTGTAGGATAAGTTGTATATTGTTCAATGGGAGAACAACAATGAAACTTGTCTTGTCACTAAAACTGTTTCAGAGACAAACTGGTTGCGGCATAAAAGATTAAGTCATCTAAATTCAAGACTATCAATAAGCTTGCTCGAGAGAAATTGGTAGAAGGATTGCCAGATCAAATAAGATCGTATTTGTGAAGCTTGTCAAGCAGGGAAACAAACAAAGTCATCATTTCCAAGCAAGATAGCACATTCAACTTCAAGAATACTTGAACTTCTACATTTAGACTTATTTGGACTTGTTACTCCATTAAGCATCAATGTTAGAAAGTATACTCTTGTAATAATTGATGATTATTCGAGATTCATTTGGGTGGTGTTTTTGTTTAAGAAAAATGAAACTTTGGAGAAACTACCGGACCTGCTAAACAAGATCACTCGACAAAAAGAAACATCCATCATTTCCATCAGAACTGATCGTGGAACCGAGTTTCTAAATCAAAAGATTGAGGAGTATTGCAACAATATGGGGATAACACATCAAACCTCAGCAGCAAGAACACCTCAACAGAATGAATTTGTTGAAAGAAGAAATAGATCTCTGAAATAAGCTGCTCGTATTATGCTCAACGAAACAAACTTGCCAAAGAAGTTTTGGGCCAAAGCTATAAACACTGCATGTTACACCCATAACAGATCTACAGTCACAATTCCACAAGGAAAAACAACATACGAACTATTGAACAACAGGAAACCTCGACTCAAATATTTTAAAGCTTTTGGTTGTATGTGCTACATACATAATAATGAGAAATCTCAGTTGAAAACATTTGATAGTAAAGTTGATCCTGGAATATTCTTAGGATATTCTGATGTAAGCGAAGCTTATCGAGTGTACAAGAAGAATACCCTTATTGTGGAAGTAGCACCTCATATTATTTTTGATGAATCTACTCTTGAGAACATGGACTCAGTAGAAGAACAGAGTCAACAACAGAACGGGAGATCAAGCTTAAGGAGTTCTAAAGAATAAATTATTGAAGACATTCTTCTTTGGAGCAAGAAAGCGAAGAAGAAGTCGATGAACCTATTGCTGACAGAAATGCCTCACAGCAAGGGGGAACTGATCCAGGGGAAACCTTGAGTTTAGGAGAAGGATCCTCTATTCTCGAAACACCAAAACCATCTGGATCGGTTGAAATAGAACAAGAAGAAATCTCAAATGAGATTGACATTAACCCTTCTAACTCAAAATTAGATGCAAATATTGATAATGATATTTCATTTGCTATTCATCCCATAGTGCATCTAGAGTTTGAGAACCCCGAAGAGGAGGCAGAACCTGAAATATCAGAAGAAATGTCCAAACGAAGAAAATGGATTGAAGATCATCCTCCAGAACTTATTGTTGGGAATCCATTAGATTGTGTTAGAACAAGAAGAATGCATGGAGAAAGTGCGTTGTTGAGTTGTTATATATCTCATACTGAACCTGCTGACGCCTATGAAGCACTACAAGGTGCTAATTGGATAACTGCCATGCAAAAAGAGCTTAATAAATTCAAGAGAAATGAAGTATGGTATCTAGTGGCTAGACCGAAGCATCAAGGAGTAATATGAGTCAAATGGGTAATCAAGAACAAGAAGGATGAGAATGGAGAAGTAGTCAGAAAAAAAAAGCCAGATTAGTAGTCAAATGATATAGTCAACAAGAATGGATAGATTTTGATGAAACCTTTGCGTCAGTTGCTCGATTGGAAGCAATAAGACTATTCTTAGCATATGCAGCAAACAAGCAATTCAAGGTTTATTAGATGGACGTTAAAAGTGTCTTTCTTAATGGAATTCTTGAAGAAGTAGTTTATGTAGAAAAACCTCCAGGATTTGAAGAAGGAGATGCTAAAAAGAAAGTCTACAGAATAGCTAAAGTTTTTTACGGATTAAAGCAAGCTCCAAGAGCTTGGTATGAAACCTTATCAACGTTTCTGCTCGAATCAGGGTTCAGAAGAGATCAGTTGATAAGACGTTATTCATCATCAAAGTCAAAGAATATATCCTGTTAGTTCAAATATACGTTGGTGATATTATTTTTGGTTCTCAATCTGCTTATTTATGTGAGAAATTTGTTGATCTCATGAAAAATAAATATCAAATGTCTATGATGGGAGAGATGAATTTCTTTCTAGGATTGCAGGTTAAACAACTATCAGATGAAATATTTATTAATCAAGAAAAGTATATCCATGAATTGATTTCAAAGTTTAGAGTTAAAGATAGCAAATCTGTCAAGATATCAATGTAGACTAGCGGAAGAATCTACCCAGATCCATAAGGGAAACCTGTCAATATTACGCAATATAGGGCAATTATCGGTTCTTTACTTTATTTAACTGCTAGTAGACCTGAAATTATTTTTGTAGTTGGTGTATGAGCAAGATATCAGGCTGACCCCAAAGAATCTCACATGGAAGCTGCCAAAAAGATATTACTATACCATAAAGGAACAACAAACATAGGAATATGGTATCCGTGTGATGATAATTTTGAACTAATGGGTTATTCAGATTCTGACTATGCAGGTTGTAAGCTACGTAGAAAATCTACATTAGGGACATGTCAGTTTCTTAGAAACAAGCTGGTGTCATGGTTCTCAAAGAAGCAAACCTAGCCACTTCGACAACAGAAACAGAATATATGGCAGATACAAGTTATTGTACTCAAATATTATGGCTCAAGCAATAACTCAAGGATTATGAAGTACTCCCTCCGTCCCGTTAATAACGACCCATTTTCCATTTTGGGACGTCCCACTAATAATGACCCATTTCCTTATTGGGTAAAAAAATTGAACATGGGATGCTTTTTACTTTTTGTGTAATAGGCAAATATTAAGCTTCCTTGGTAGTCGTGTATAAAGTAAATGGGTCGTTATTAGCGGGACGGAGGGAGTATATGTTAAAAATGTGTCAATCTTCTGTGACAGCTCGAGTGCTATTGCTATAACTCAAAATCATATTCTCCATACAAGACAAACATGTTGATGTACGTCATCACTTCACTCGAGATCATGTGGAGAGGATGAATGTGAAAATCGAGAAGATTCATAAGGTTTTTCAACGTGCTGATATTCTCACCAAAACTTTACTAGAAGAAAGGTTGAAGATGTTGTGTTGAATATTAGGCTTACTTAGTCTTGAAGATAAACAAACCTGATCAATGACAACCTTCCTAGGAGAATTACCAACAATCACACTCTACATATATATATATATTCCTTATTTAAGGGGGAACTCAGAGAAGTCGTATCACTCTCTGAATTTAATATTTACCGCTTCGATTTTTATTAGATAAGATATTTGTTGGATCGGGAGCGCCCATCAGAATTGACGTATACTGGCCCCACACACCAACACATCATAGTATTGCTCCAAGCCAAGCACACTTAACCTTGGAGTTTCTACTAAGGGGTCATCTGAAAAGATGATGCACCATATTGGTATGAGTAGTACTAATCAATTCATTTAACCTCTCGTCAACAATGGTAGTGCAGGCCCTTTTCGACTGAGGCAGGCCGC
Organism: Leonotis leonurus; assembly: GCA_026898415.1. Taxonomy (NCBI): domain Eukaryota; kingdom Viridiplantae; phylum Streptophyta; class Magnoliopsida; order Lamiales; family Lamiaceae; genus Leonotis; species Leonotis leonurus. The sequence continues at coordinate 50,494 of JAPKLX010000406.1, forward strand.
ACTCCCATAAGTTCTCTCGGGTACGATACATGGAGGACCCCCCCCTCCGGGAGGTGCTGGAGTCCACTTCCCAACAATATTAAATTTATCTACATGATTGATTTGATTGTCATTTAATGTTTGCAATGATCTATTTCAAGATATAGATTAGCGGATCGAGGGTAAATCATTACCATCTACAGTAATAAAGCAGAGAGTACAAAGAGGAGGAAACCTATGCACTTCATACGACCATAGGATTAGGCTCATACATCCTACATCTCATTAAAAGCGGGAAATTGGAACTTTCAACGCGGCAAAATGAACAAAAGGGAGAAATCAATCCTAACCTTTAATATCTGATGTTTACTTTTAATATCAACCATCTACTTGTTATATTTATAGCATACTTCTATTCATCTTCTTCACTTTCATCCTCTCACTCCTGCATCAACTTGTGTTTCAGCGAAAATTTTCTATGTCCAGATTTTATCAAAATCCTTTGAAAACCTTTACAAAATCTCTTAAAAATGGCCGAATCACTCTTAAAGTTCTCAGACAGAGTTTCTATTGTTAAAAAGTTGGTAACTGTCGAACCCTTTGCTATTTTCGAAATTCATGGGTTTCAAGCACTCAACTCTCTATATGACATGATAAAGTTTTTCAAAGGTTATTCTTTTATGGTTTTACACGTTCATGTTATTTTTCTGTTGAACTTCATTCTAATATTGAAGTTTTTGAACGATAACTACTCATATCTTGTTTCTATTGGTTGATAAAACTGTTAATTATATATGTGTGTGCTTATATAGTGAATGTCTTTGTAAATGGAAATACTTTAACATCATTCTTGTTCTCTACTGACATATATGAACTTTCACATACTTCAACTTGAGATATTTGAATTCATGCTTGTGAATGCATCTTTGCTATATTCTTTATTAAAGTCCAGAGTTCTAACTGACTTTATGCTAGGTTTTTGCAATATAATCACCGCACAACCAGATGTCTACCGTCTAAGACAAGTGGAAATATTTTATCTCACTTGGGCGGACATAAAAACTTTCGATGATGCTACGGTATTGATGTTCGTCGGCGAGATAGAAACATCAGCAATGCAATATGATGTATTGAACATGATATGCAGAGTCTATGACATTAAAGACGAGGGGATGAATCTTGAGGAGATTACCAAAGCTCAGCTGCAGGAGGCAGTAGAAGCAGGGGCGGAACCAGGGGGGTGCTAGGGTAGGCTGACCCTAATCTATAAATTTAATTTTTTTTTAGTTTTTTTTGTCGATAAATTTTAACATAGCACCCTTAGTCGCAATATGAATAGTTGTCCTATCATTCTAATAATTCAAGAATTAGTCGCATTAAACCGTCAATCGCCTCCTGTTAGTATCATGACTGTGCACTATGAAGCATCAGAACGTGAATGAAATACGAATGTGAATACGATACGATACGTAAATACATTTATTTTCAAAAATTCAAGATACGAATACGTTCAAAATACATTTTTATTTATTTATAAATATTTTATATATTACTACCTCCGTCCACTAAGTTTCTTCCCACTTTGCTATTTTAGTCCGTCCACTAAGTTTCTTCCCACTTTTTTTCTATTTTTGGCAACCCCTTCTCCACTCACTATACTTTAATGTGAGTCTCATTATCCACTCACAATACAATATATGTCATCTAACTTTTTGTAGGTCTCATTCTCTAAAATAGCGTACTAGTGCTTCATAGACTGTGCATAATTTATATAGAAAGAAAAACAATACAATTGTGATGTAAGGGATATGTTAAAAGTAATAACGTGATGATAGGGCTGTAAACGAATAGAGCTACTCGTGAGCTATTCGATGCTCGATTCGAAAAAAGTTCGTTCGGAGCTCGACTTGATACTAAATGAGCCGAACTTGAGAATGATTTCGAGCTCAATAATTTTATCGAGCATGTATCAGTTTTAGTTTGTTTGTTCACATCCAACTTAATTGAGCATTTAATTAGTCGAGCCTTAATAACTAATTTTCTAAAAATAAAAATTTATACGAGTTCGAGTTCAAACTCGAGCCGAACTCGAGCTCGAGTTCGAAAACTATTAATATGAATATCAAACGAGCCAAGCTCAAATACCTTAATATTCTAAGCGAGCTGAGTTTAGTAGTATTCCTCTTGGCTCGAGTCATTTACATACTTACACCTTTACGTGGCGGGCCACTATTCATGGAGCACCCCCGAAGAAATATTTTTGCGTCCGCCCCTCAGTAGAAGAGATAACGATGATACCATTCTCTTACAAGAGTAAAGCATTTTCCAGAACTACACATGCACCAAAATATAAGATCATGTTTGATCTTATTAAGAAGATCTTTATGATGCATAGTGGAACTTTCGACCAAATTACTTCGCAGAAGATGAAGCTGTTGACAACAGTTATTCCAAATCTTTCGGTGAATTGGGACATAATCTTGTTTCAACTACTCGCTCCTGAAGCAAGATTGGTGATAGTCGGTACCAATGGCAAGAACGAGATAGACAGTGTTAATGTCAAGCGTTCATTAACACATGGAATGAAGGTCAATTACATGATTCAGAAATTTTTCGAGAAGCTGAAGTGGAAGGAAGCCATACAATTCAACTATTCTCACAAAGTGTATAAGGATTATATGCGGCTCGAGATAGCCTTAGGTATTTCTGCAACTTGTTTTAAAAAATTGATGATGAGGTAGTGTTCAAGCATCTCTTGGAGATGGGTCACTCAAATCCAGAATGGGAGAAACCTGCGAAGGGGGAACCTACAAAGAAGCTAGAGAAGACAGAGAAATTAAGTAAACGAACCACACCTGAACAAAGCTCCAGTACATCCACACCACAACCTCCACCACAGAAGAAGAAAAAGCGATTACATAAGAATCATTCTACAACTCTAGTGAACTCTCCACCTAGAGAACTACAAGATGATGTTCTTGACGAGCTCTCTGTAGAAGCAGTAAAATCTCTTGAGCAGCCTCTTCCTGAAAAAGCTTATTCTTCTGCACGTACAGACTCATCTACACGTCAACCTTTTCACTTGGATCACATCAGCGAAGGTGATGAAGAAAGGATTTGAGAAGATGAAGTTAGGAGGAAAGAACCATCAGCAGTTGTGAAGCTGATTGAAAGCAAGGCCAACCGTTCGATTCTCCAAGATGTTTCGGGAATTGAACTTACTCTAGAAGCCTAGGAAGCGGATTTAAGGTTAAAAATCTATCTTTTAATCAAAGACAGTGAATACTATGTTCTGGATGCTCTTCTTTACATCCATAACATTGATGATTTAAAGCTTGAAGAAGTCAAACATTTTTAGGTCTTTCAATTTTCTCTGGTACCAGAAGCACATGAAAATTACTTGCACCTCATCTTGAGGTTGATGAAGCATGTTTTATATGTTTTTGGTCTCGTTTCTATTGTGTTTATGGTCTCATAATGCTTATGTTTGTCGTTTAAGTTGATGTTTTGGTTTTCTATATGCTACATTGTAGGTGAAAATCGACAAAAATGGTTAACGAGGCTTGACAAGAGAAACGAGACGAAAAGACGAAGAAAATGGCAAATTGTGTGCTTGGCCAAAGATGGACCTAGCGGGCGCTAGCCCCTAGTGCTCACTAGGTCAAAGAACTGAACCAGGCAGAACTAGGGCCTAGCGACCGCTACCCCCCTAGCGGCCGCTGGCCCCTGGGAGATCACTAAGGACAGAACATTAGGGTAGCGACAGCTACCCTCTAGCGAGCGCTACCCCTTGGCGCTGGAAGACAGATCAGAGGGCCAGGGTAGTGAGCGCTAGCCCCTAGCGAGCGCTACCCTGGCGGAAATTCTCGCCCATATTTAAACCAGCGTCGTCATCTTCTTCCGCGAGACGTTTTTACTTTTAAATCTAGGGTTTAGACCACGAGAGAAAACACTATTAGTCTAGATTTCTATTCCATTGTTCATTTTTCAATTTCGTTTTGGATTCGTTCGTGATTCAAACTCAGAGTTCTTAATGCATTATTAGTCCTTTCAATTCATGAGTTCTTTTACTGCTTTCTTTATTGCTTTATGATTTCTTTTCTTCATGCTCTTTTCTTGATTAATTCACAGTTCATTAATACAAACTTCTCAATCATGTTAATTAATCAATTCAAGGCATGTTAAAATTCAGTTCCTTTAATTCTTCGTTCTTAGATTTAAGATTTAATCGCTTTATTAATTTTTGCCTAAGTAATTCGTATTTTAAATTCTTTAAATTCATTCGCTTAGGTAGATTAATTAGATTAAGTAAAATATCAAAACCCTTTCTTTTCAATTGCTTTCTGTTCTTCAACATAGATAAAGCCTTGCTTAGCCTTCCTTGAGAATACGACTTAGGGTCAACTTATTAATCTATAACGAACTCGTTCTCTTGCGAGTAACTTAATAAAATAAGTGGAAACAAAGCATGAGGCAAAGAAGCTTAAAATTGATCTTGCTCCCTTCTAATTTGACAAGAAGGAGTTATTCGAAGTTGTCTCCGAAGTGTGAAGAAGCAGAGAAGACACTTGTTCAAGGAGTCTCACCGATGGATATTGCAGAAGACCAACCGGGTATTTCTACTCAACCAGATGATGTACCACATAGTCCATCTACGACCGACAAGCCAGATGACCCACCAGCCCCAGTTTCTAAAAAACATGATTTGGATGCCTCGATATCAGCACAAGCTTTACCGGAGAACACCAAGATAACCATTGCTCAAACCACCACTCCTTCGAGTGTGCCTTTAATCGGGTTTGAAGCACATGGTCATGAGATTGTCATGATTGATTCTACTGACGTTATTGACAAAGAAAACAATGAGACATAGGTTTCTGTGCAAGAACCTGATCTGAAGATTGTCACACCTGGAGCAGCAACCTCACTGCAGGAGCCAACTGTCATCTATTCCCTGGAAGAACTCCTCCAATACGAGCATAATCCATTCACCAATGCTCAAATCGACTATCTCAATGACATATGTATTGAAGATCACATCAATCTCATTGCAATGAGATTCAAGCTAAGGTAGTTCACGTCTTGACAAGGTTCAACAACAATCAGAAAGCCCATCTTGCCGAGACAGAAAAAAGGATTATAGAACAAGTTCACAGAGCCATCGAAGCAATGCACAAGTCTCTTGCAGAAGAGCATCAGTCTACCAACACCGCCATTACCAAGCACGATGAAAACTATAGGATATGCAATGAGAGGCTTACGAAAGTACCAGCTACAAGGAAATAATCTCCAAGGAAATTTCAGCATCTACCGCATCTGTTCTAACAGGCCAGAGAAGCCACAAACACGACCATTCACATATACCTACACAATTTTGAAGCAACTAGATTCAAGGAAGCCATGAAGAAGTCTTTTGTTGAAGTAGCAATTGATGAGATATATCCAGCTCTCCTTAACCCATACATGACCTTGAGAAAAATCGAAGACCTGGAGAAAGCCAGTGAAACTATGACCAAACAAATCTCATTAGTCAGCAGCACTCATAACAAGATAGTTAAGGACATCGAAGGGAACATCTCGATTCTTCTCAACTTCAAGATCAACACTGCTGACGATCTCAAATGCATCAATGAAGAATTGCAAACCTTTCGTACCCTAGTGCTGACAACCCTTTATGATGTCGAAAAGGGGGAAGAGAAAGGTAAAGGAAAAAGACAGGTTGTGAAAGGTCAAGCAAAGATGGTCACCAAGAAGAAGAAATCAATACCAGCAGCACCACAAATTCAAGCAGCACCATTAGCACCAATAGCTCAACAGTTTCTCAAACAATCGATAAAGGCAAGAAAAAGATGGAACATCCCAGGGATGAGGGAGATGAAGCGGAGGAAGCATTTCAGTTGGGAACGACTCCAGATCAGGTTTGTGATCCAGAATTTCGCACTCAATTTCTCAAAGAGCAAAGAATTCAGAAACAGAAAGACGAAGACCGTCTTCGAAGGGAAAAAAATGAGTCCACCTCCATCTCCTCCAGCATAAGCCTTGAATAGAAAGAAGAAGAAACCCTCTTACTTTGCTGATTAGTTTATTGTGAAAATGAGAAGCCCAGCTGATCCGTGGGTTGAAATCAAGGATCTTCAAGAATGAGAATTGCTTAAGACTGGATTCATCTTGAATCATTACTTTCTCAGAAAGCCTCAATTCACGCAAGGCTCCCTAGATGAATGTTTTCAGGTCTATCTTGCAGCCTATAAAAATTAAGAGTTTGTCAACCGGATCATCTCAGCGGCAGCAGCAGCAAATGTAAAGCTCCGAGCACCACCAAAACTTCCAATGCAGGTTTCATTATTGAAGGGAAGTACAGTTCTAGACATGACCAAGATTCTCTTTTACATCAATTCGATTGTCAATGGGTGTGGATACTCCATTGATGATAGCAATCCTGATTACGCTTGCATTCGAGACGGAGTGTATGAAAGTTACGAGTAGATGTCTGAAGAGAAGAAGAAAGAAATGCGAGAAGCAGCGAAGAAGAAGTCTGCAGTGAAAGAAGGGTAACTGACTTCTTTATTCTATTATCTTTGTTGTTCTTCTTATTTTTGTACTCATATGTTCTGGCATTATATTTTGTAACTCTCTCAATCTAATCGCTATAATATATATATATATAATATATATATATATATATATATATATATATATTGTAGAGTTTCTTATGACAGTCACTCTTTGTCCATAACTAAATTAATGCTTTTTCAACGTTACCTATTATAACAAGACTAACCCTTCTGATAATTTAAACAAACTATTCCATAATACTTTACTTAGGGTTATCTTGTTAAGTGTGGTTTCGACATCATCAAAAAGGGAGAAATTTTTGGGAACCCTTAGAAATAATTTTGATGATGTTTTCTCGAAACACACTTGGATTTTTTTTCATTCATTCGTTGCTTAGACTTGCCTATGTTGTAACAAAGAAGGTCACTCTATTCAGGACCTTATCAGATAGAAGAACAAGTCTGATAGATTTACTTCTTAGGATTGGTTATTGTAAGGAAAAGATCGAATTATAAGATCTTGACTATAGTTTGTCAATCTCTAAAACATGTTTAGATGATGACAAATTGTAAAGGATAGAACACTTTTATAAGTTCTGACATATAGGAGTCATCAGGTTCACTAGGCAGTTCTGCTTATGAAGAAAGCTCATCCAACACAAGAGAAGTAGAACTATTAAACAAGAAGTGATTACTGGATATCAATAGAAGAGAACGGACATCATGCATCTATCCAGCAAGTCTCTATGAAAGGAAGTATATCAATCAAAGATTACTTCAACTCAATCAAGGAGATTCCAATCCACCCCACAAGGCAAGACTCAATTTATGGAAACAAAATCTCCAACAACGATTAAGCATTGATTGCTTAGCCAATCAAGCCAACGGTCAGAATTTAAATTCTACACATATAAAAGCTTCGAATCAAAGTATACAAAGTATGTGAATTCAACTATCAAGAGTCATCACTCTACCCAAATTTATTCATCTACATTCGAACATTAGAAGTGTGAAGAAAGTCTGAAGTTCCTGTATACTGTTCTCGAAGCAACACCGTTCATCTAAAAAAAACTTCAAGTTTAATCTCGATTTAAGTCTGTCTTATCGAGAAGTTAGAAGTTTAGTTCCTTCAAAGTTTAGTAGTTTTCTAGGCTTTGATTGTGAAGTGTTAAAGGAGAATTTTCTTTGTAAGTTGTAAGGGACACGACCCATAGTTCGGGCACGCGAATATAGTCTAGCTTTGACTCATATTTTCAGTCTTGTTTGATAGGACCGTGGATGTAGGGGGTTTTCCAAACCACGTAAAATTGATTGTGTTATTTATTTTCTGCATTTTATCTTCAATCTTTTTATTCACTAACCCAACATTCTCATTCTCACTCTTATTTTGTAAACCTGCTTCGCTAAAAAACACTTGGATTAAAACAAAATTTTTATTAAGAGCAACTAACTAAAACCACCATCTTCCGCACACGGTTCTGTAGAAGAGAAACCTCTCACGAAGTTAAACTCTCTTATAAACAGCTCACACAAGTGTTTCTTTCGACAAGATCATCTTCTCTTAAGAGAACCTTTTCTAGTCATCTTAAAAGTCATTTTTGATATAAGAAGGTTTTAACTTTTGGACTAAAAAGTTAAGTTAACTAGAAAAAAAATGGTATTTGGTTCCATCCCCATAAACCAAACCTAGCTCACCAACAGACAATGTATCCATTTGAAGTCTCGATCCTAAAATTTTCTAATTATATTGTACATTTTTTAGTCTCGTTCGAATGGGAAAATTTTAATCCCGGTCCATGTGCAAATTTTTCGAACGGGACTAAAAACATGAATTTAAAAAATAAAATTTATAATTAAAATTAAAAGTTAAAGTGAAATTAATTCGAGAAATCAGGATAGTCCCGATCGCCTTGAATCATAAAAAATTTCAAATATCTGGACCCGATTCTGAAAATTTTCGAACTCAGGTTAGATCAGAAATTTCTTAAGTCTTAATCCCAAATTCTTATCCTAATATAATCTATTTATACAATGCTATTTTATCTATTGCATAAAGACATGGCTACGAACCAAAATATGATAAATTTTTACAAAAATATTGTTTCTTTGCAAATTTGTGTACACTGCCTCTGTCTTTGCTATTCAATGAACTCAGATGAAAACACCTATTAAGATTGTGATTAGGGATTTTATGGCACAAGATATTAATTTATCATATTTTTTTAATACTTTACTTTCTATATAAATTTCTACATATTAATATATTACTTTATTTTCGATACATTTTAACTTACTTCGATAAATCTCTTTTGCACGTTATACAAAAAAAAATTATTTTAAACACATGCATATGTAAAATATGACAAACAACACGTTAAACAATATATAACGTACTATACAACAATACACATTTTTTTCCCAATAATAATATAACTTAGCACCACTAGATTCAAATAATCAATGACCAAAATAATTAGATACCTATATTAGTATTATATTGTTATATATATTTAGATGTATGATATAAAAATATTGTTAATGTAGTTATATATGATGAATTATACTTTCTATTTTCCACTTAATTTAATTTGGTTTTTTGCACGTTAAATAAAAAGTAGTGTAAAAGATGAAAAATGATGGGCATCCACAATTAAAAGGTTACATTTGCTATTTTTGAAAACAATCTAACTTGATTGGGACATTCCGAAAAAAAAAACAATCCAACATTGACGGAACAGGTGAAGTAATAAATTATGAATATTTTTTTGAATCATATATGAGTGCTATATGAAAAATACTCATTTTTTAAAAAGCATATGTAATGCATCAACTTAGTTGCGAAACACTAAACTTTATATGCACAACTAAATTAAATACAATAAATCAAATAAAACATAAAGGTCATTCAACACACAATATACTTGAAGTTAAACTATTTTGTTAAGACACATGTCAGATTAAACCAGATAAGAAATTGATAGACAGATGACGTAATATACACTATATTTGTTTTGAAAAAAAGTATATAAAGTGTATTTTCATCAATAAAGGGATCCACAAAATAAAATACTTCATGTCCTTCACATATGTGATATACTAAGAATTTTTTTTTGTTCTTTAATAAATATCTTATTCCAAAATTTAAGAGTAAAACAATATTTTATTTGTTCACGAATTTGTTGCTCATTTTGTTATTTTGGTTCGTATAGAATTTTCTTATCGGATTCATTTCTTCTTTTTTAGTATGTAGACTCATCTACTACTGAAATATTCTTACTTTTATATTTGTTATGCAGTGTAATATGGACAAATATCAGTATAGCTTATATTCTAAGCTATTTATATAAAAAATCACTAAATGAATAATCTCTAAAGGGTATGCTGCCTCTGAGAAAGACCTCGCTAGCTATTTAACGAGTCTGTCATGACATAATTCATTCGGGTTTGGGTATTCTTACTCGCAGACTCACATTGCTCTAACTGGCAGAGCCTCCCTAGTTCTGCAATGGGCTATTCGACTTAATGGGAATTGAGCCGGGAAGACATTTTTGTCTTATCTAAGGTCTGCTACAGCGTGCTTTGTATGAATAAAGCACTGACACATGTTAGAGCTTCCCTAACATGGTTCAAAATAACTGTCAGCCACGTGGAAATGCGATAACAACCCAGTGGGACCACTGCCGACGTGGATCTGCCTTATTGGAGAGCATTTGATAAATTGTACTACACATCTAAGGTTGTTATCCATGTGGTATGAATCTTTTACCCTCTTTCTATCATACTATATATACACCATTAATTTTCATTTCCATGGTTAGACACACTTAACTCTCAATCTCACATACTTCACGTATTAACTGCATACTTGCATTCTCTCAAGTCTACACGAGCTCACTTGAAAGTCGGAGTGTCTCCCTAGAGAATCCCGAACACTTCTCGGTGTTTTTTTGCAGGCTTTGCCAGCTAGTTCAAGACCCATCTGTTCAAGTGACCAAGTTGTGTAGTTTCACCAAAGGTATGAAATCCAAACTCTTGGAGCCTTCATGCGCTTTTTTTACTTATTTTTTTGTGGACTAATTCTTAGTCCAACAACTGGAAAAACTTGGCCTAGAAGAGGAAGCGAATTCTCTCTTCTCGATAACTTGTTTCCTTGTCTGAAATTGCGGCAATGAAGCCTTGAAAACTAAAAATATCATGGCGATGAAGTCCATGACTAAAAATTTCATGGTGATGAAGCCAAGGACTAAAAATATCATAGCGATGAAGCCAGACCCGAATAAATCATGGCAATGAAGCCAGACCTTTGATAAATTATGGCGATGAAGTCAAACTTAAAATATTAACCCCTTATAATTGTTTCCTCACTCAGAGCCACCACATTGTCTTTCTCTGCCTATAAGGGTAGGATATGGGAACTATGGAGGACTCTTAGTCACAACATTGACTAAGTCAGACCTGATAAGACCTAGCGCCATTAGGCAAAAGTTTGTACTCCTCAGCGGAAGTCTTGGCAATCCCAGGCATACCTGGCAGACCCCATGAATAATGATGCCTAAGGCTAATTTCAAAGGTTCTGCTAAGCAAATTTCAAACTACTGGAAACTTTCTAAGATTGTTGATGCATGTGAAATATCTTTCAGCAAACCTTGAAGCAAAGATGACGAACTTATTTGGAAATCGCGTGCAAGGCGACAAGCTAGCCTCACACATGCAGAGATACAAGAGAAAGGAGAGGCTGGAAAGACAATAGGCCCTGTTGGAGGCCTTGATGAAGGAAATTGCAGATCTAAAGAAGGAATGCCCTACGTCATAGGAGCATTCTGAGCAGAGCTTCCCTTGCACTCGCACTGTAACAGAGATGACAATTACCACACCTAAGAAAGAAAGCCAACCTCTGCATTTTTTGAGGGCTATAGTCCATTTTCAGAGGAGATACAATTGGACCCACTACCAAATAATTTTTGGCCCGTGAATTTGGAGTACAATGGGGAGCAATGACTTCGAAGAACACTTGATAAAGTTTGATAATATAGCCCTCTTGAACTAGTACACAGAGGGAGTGAAATGTAGGGTCTTTCTGACCACTTTGGCAGGCGCTGCTCAGCAATGGTTTAGGCAACTACCTACCAATTCAATTTTCTACTTTGAAGATTTGAGAAAGCTTCTCCTGCACCAATTTGCGAGTGCAAAAAGAACCACAAGAGGCTCGCTGCACTTGACCACCATCAAGCAGCAGAAGCAAGAATCACTTAGGGAATACCTCACACGTTTTAATTTGGAGGTTGTGAAAACCCCAACAAGCACCCATCTATTAAGGTGCACGATTTCAAGAAGGAATGAGAAGTGACTCTTTATTTGACACGTTAATCAAGAAACCGCCTCATGATTTTGAATATCTACTGGCCAAAACCGTTGTGGAGGATGCTCGAGCTTTTCGAAAGGTAGAGCAAGTTAAGTCCAAGACAAGAAGCTCTCAGAACGCATCAGAACTGAGGAAAGGAAAGGGTTGGATGATAGAAGAAGGTCTGCCTCTGACTCTCGCAGACCTTTGAAGAAGATAGAAAGGAGCGAGAGGTCTTACACACCTTTGACCAGGGAGCCAGGAGAGCTCTTAGAAATTGTGGTTAAAAAGTCGGGAGTTTTCTTTCCACCCAGATCCAAGGGTCCTCCTAGACACCCGAAGTCGGATAAGTTATGCAAATTTCTACCAGACTCATGATGACTGGTTACTCTTTTCAAACAGCGGTCGGAAAAAATTACCACTCTACCCTTGCAATATTTAGAATTATGGCGGGAGGATTCCAGACCCTTTTAAAAGTTTCAGAAATTGAAGTAATAATATATATATATATGCGGACTACACATATAAAATTTAAAATATTAATTATTTTATGAATTATGTTTAAAAAATAATACATTTTAAATAAATTATTCAATCCCCAAGAAAAGAATTTTTTTTTAAGAGAGGAAACAAATCATTTTGTACACATGTCAACCGTACACGAACTCTAAAATCAAAATTTATCAATGGCAATATGTCAATTTGACAGTACTTCGATCCTTGCTATAACTTTGAATATATGTATATTTATTATATTACAATAATTATATACTCCTTCCGTCCTGCTAGCCACAAGAGAGTCGGCACAGAAATTGAAAAAATAAAGTGTTGTGTTTGAATAAAGTATGAGTGATGTATTTGAAAGGTAAAATATTTTTCTCTTTGAGAAAGTAACCAGCTTTAGTGGAACGGCCCAAAAAGAAAATATAATCACTTTTAACGGGCCGAAGCTAGTATATGTTTTATGTACGGCCATATATCTTGTTTCCTTCAGCACATAAATTTCTGGCCATATCAATAAGATACAAAAATTCGTTTATGTAAATTGACATCCTTAACTTGTTACCTATGAGAATTTGTAATTTGTAGTATAGTTGCCTTTGGGACAAATGTATCTCCTACCGAATTTCATACCAAAACTACTATCTTTTATATCAATTTTTATTTATATAAAAAAAAACTATTTTTTGTACCTATTTTATATTGAAATTATCGAAGTACCCCACAAAGTCCCTCTCCTCTTCTTCTCTTCAAACTCTTCAATTTAGATAAGCAATTACAACTGTATCATAAGTAACAAATAATAATTTCAAGTGTAGTAGTAATATTGAAACTCTATCGGATCATGGAGAAGATGAATTATTGAAAGTTGCAGCATCATTAGATTTGGAAAAAAAATTGTGATTCCATAAATCGTCCATATTTCACGTTGTGATTTTGATATTTGTAATTTTAAATGTTTATATATTTTGAAGTTATTATTTAGTACTCTCTCCGTCCACGATAAAGTGTATCATTATTACATAAACGATTTGTCCATAAAGAGTGTATTGTGTCATTTTTATTACATGGACTACACACTTTCCAACATAATATATCACATCACATCTCAATATTTATAAAATTACGATGTAACATCATAGTTGTGAACCAAGTAGTTAAGAACATTTCATTAATGTTCATGTTGAGAATTGTGTATAAGTGCACATTCAAATTTTAGAACTAAGTTATTACAAAATGGTAATTAAAATGAGTTTAATTTTCTATAATTCCAATCATATAAACATAATTGTGCAGAAAAATAAATTCAATCATTCGGGTAGTCAATCAGGTGTTTGACCAGGTAATCAAGATGTACAAATTTTTTGAATTTCAAAAGCATTATAACTAGTACTTAAACTTATTCAACTGAAATAATAATTTTAATGCTTTTGTTTGGGAATTATGAATACAAAATCATTTTATTTATTTCTTTTCAAATTTGATAGCATTTATAATAGTTTTATAATGTTGTTCTCTTTTTTTATATATAAAAATGATGTTTAAATCAATACTTCTTTTTTTGGAATTTATAATACAACATTTAATGTTAGTAGTTATGAATTTCAAAATCACATAAGAAAGAATATAGGTGTAATATATTTTTTATTTTAAAATGATGAGGTCACTAAGCGCATTCGATACTTTTAATGAATATATTTTTTTCTAAAAAAATGGAAAGCAAATAATATTAGTTTCCCCCAAAAAAAACTTACACATTTATATCTTTTAACCCGTCTACAAAAAACTCGTACATTTTTATTTTTAAGAATTATACTCATATTGTTGGACTCACCACTACTTTTTTAATTATTCACATTAAGTGTGGGATAATTATTTAACTCATAACATATTTAATTCAATTATTAATCAATCACTAACTTTTGTTTCACTCACATACATATATTTAATTTATAAATAACGCGAGACTCTTATTTCACCCACACTACATTCAATTCATTTGTTAAAATCTGTACCGAATTTTAATATGCTCCCTCCATCCCAACTAAGACAGATGTAGTCCTCTTTGAGCTGTCCTAACTAAGTTGTAGTGTTTCCTTTTCAGTGCATCATTTTACACGCATAATTTTAAATAATATATATTCATATCACTATTTTACAATACTTTTCAACTCTTAAAAATATGTGCCCAAAAATAATGCATCATCTTGACCAGGACGAAAGGAGTACAATTTTTTATAGATGAATGGAGTAATATTTTGTTATGACACCACGAATCTTCTCTCATGAGAACCCTAGACAGCTAGGGTTAAGCGAGAGTACAATTTTCATCCTCTTGGATTTGTATTGTCATCCTCTCATTAATCGGAGAGGGGTTGTTTGTCCTCACTTTTGCATGATAACCAACCGCATTCTCTATGGAGCATTGATTATGTACCCGGAATAAATAGCTCGGTTGGTTTTGAAAATTAAACTATCGAACGAATCGTGTATTGCAGGAGTTACTATCATGAATGATGAAATTGGACGAGGACAAAAAAGTCTAACAAACATGGTTGTTAGGCATGTTTTCTCTAACAAGAAAGTTAATAGAGAAACACTCAAAACATATCTCCTGCGGAATGCCCAGGTACGTGGGAGAATCAAGGTGGATTTTGTGGGGCACAACCGATTCATGGCCAACTTCTCGTTAGAATCAAACAAACGCAAAGCACTGAAGGGAGGTCCATGACACTTCTTCAATGACCTCATGTAGTTGCAACAACTGGATGTATTTCAAAATCCAGCGACGGTTGAATTGTGAAATCTCTCTGTGGATTCAATGCCATAATCTTCATGTTGTTTGCATGGATGCGAACATTTTACGCCATATTGGGGAACACGTGGGCAGTATGGAAGAGGTTAACATGGGGATTAGAGAGAACGAACTAGGGAGATATGCTAGAGTTAGAGTCAGAGTGCTTATAAACTCCCCCATAATCCAATATGTGTGCCAGTAACCAAAGAAGACATGGGGATTCCTTTCTATTTGGGCTAGCACAAGATTTGAGGCCTTTGGGAAGCAAATTTCCAAACTTCAACAATAGAGAGTGACACTTCTCAACCAACAGAATGGAAAAGATGTAAGCAAAGAGATTAAAAGGATAAATGTAAGCATTGAAAACTTGACGGAGAAGGAAGAAATACATTGGAGGCAAAGATCAAGAATTAATTGGCTCGTTCAAGGAGATCAAAACACCAACTAATTTTATCACCACGCCTATGTAAGAAAGAAAATAAACAGAATCAAGGCTCTTCTCGACAAGGATAAGGTCTTGGTCACCGAGGAGGATGACATTAACATAACCTATATGAGGGGCTTGTAAATCCACAGGATCCACAAGTTTAAATTATTATACAAATAATTAATTCTTAATTAATACCACATAGGAGAACATAAAGCGGAATTAGATTATACCTTCTCATAAGTAAATTCTTTGTTTGTGGAGAGACGATTTGGATCATCGGCTACGAAAAACAATCATCTCTGATGGAATCTCCTTTGATCTCCTTCGAACTCCTTCGGTCCGACCTTAGAAACTTCTAACCTATTCCCGATCTATAGTTTGATTATTGTGTTAGCAATAATCTATCAAACTTCAAAGGTGAATGGATAAGACATTCCAATATAAGATAAAGTTCAACTTTATTTCATATATTTCCTAACTTATTCAAATATTTGAAATTTGAATAAGTTCTAAATCAATTTGACCAAATCCAAATCATAACTTAAATTAATTAATTTTCAAAGTCAATTTGATCTAGTTAAATTTAATTAATTGTCTTGATCAAAATTTGACTTACATTAATTATTGAATTAAGTTAATTTTAATTTTTAAATTAATTACTCTAGGAAATGTAATAAAGTATGTATCTTATATAAATGTTTATCGACTCCACTATATGATAAATATTGAACTATCTTCAACCATTCAAATTACGGATGTAATCCTTCTTTTATCATTAATTATTTCCCACGTTTAAGATTTATTAAATCCATTAATTGATTGAGTTCGCTGGCAACTCATAATTAATTAATATTTATTCGTGAGTGATCCGGTTCAAACTTTGATTATTGCATATGGAATAAATTACAACCGGTCGGGTTACATATGCAACAAACCTTTATGAACGTCTCACGCGGATTTAATCAACTCGTATCAACGAGACGTGATTTCATGCGATTGACAATCGAGCACTTTTCGCTATACCAATCACTACTGCCCAAGACATTACTATCGAGGATTACGAAAAACCTGTATAATTATTCATGTATAGTAATTTCATCATCACAGATTAAGAAATAACAAATTTTTGAGACCTCGTTCTAAGCAACAACATGTAGAACTTATCTCACCTTGAAACCTATATGTATACGCCAAGGATGTGTGTCAGCTTATACATACCGATATCATTATGTGGGCTAAGGTCAGCTCTTGCATCAAATGATACTACAACCTTTACCGACTAGACTGTCCAAGACCGTCTAGACTGTGAGTTTTATCCTACAAAGGAGCTGACTGTGTTACCTTCTGTGATCATGGATCCACTACACAGTCTACAATTGTAGGAAATTGACATTGTTTGCAATTTAATAATTAAAGAAAATAAATAAGAAACCAATGATAGAAACATTTATTCTCATTAAAATGAAACTGAAAACAAGTATGATACAACGTATAAGCATTAAGCATGCTTTGAGGTATACCAACTCTAACAAATATCGCGATGGTTGTTGAAAGTTACTACACAGATCTTTTTCAATCAATCGACCCAAATAAAGATGCCATGAGCAAGGTAGTTGAGATTGCAAAGAATAGAAATGTTGACTGGAATGAGAATCTCTTTGGGGAATGCTTCACAGGTTCGGAAAGCCTTTTTCAAATGCATCCGACAAAAGCACCTGGTCACAACGGATTTCAGTCGGGTTTCTATCAGAAACTTTTGGCAGAATGGGACAGAGATATCACTCGGGACAGTCTTCACATCTTGAATAACGAAGGGGGAGACATCATTGACTGGAACGATACATACATAACCCTGATTCTTAAGGTTAAACCCCTCCCCCCTCCCCCCCAAGATATCAAGCAATTCCAGCCGATAAATATCTGCAACACTACTTACAAGATTTTTTCTAAAGTGATAGCTAATAGGTTGCGAAGATGGCTACCTATGGTCAATGATGAAACTCAAAGCTCGTATTCCTGGACGACTTATCTCAGACAATATACTTGTTGGCTTCGAATGTATGCATTGAATTATTAGCCAAAAGAAATAAAAAGGAACATATACAACAACCAAAGTTGACAAGAGCAAGACTTTTGATAGGATGTAATGGTCATTTATCGATATGATGTAGAGGAATTTGGGATTGCAGAACCACATGTTGCGCCTAATCATGCGATGCATTACTACACCCCGTTTCTCATTTGTGATAAACGGAAAATTCTATGAAAACGTGGTTACAACTAAGGGTTAGGCATGGTAATCCTCTCTCGCGATATCTATTCATTATTTGTGCGCATGGACTATCATCATTACTAAAAGTATTGAATAAAAGTGGCCCGACACGCCCCAAAGGTCTTGCACCTTTTCTTCGTATATGATAACCTTCTATTCTTCAAAGTCAACGACAATGACCTCCAAATCATCAAAGAGGCGCTTGAGCTGTATTTAGCCGCCTCAGGACAACTTGTTAACTACGATAAATCGACATTGACATTTAATCTGATTACCAAGGCGAAAGTGGTCTAAAAAGAGCAACTTTGTTTTGGAGTCCAGGTTGTAAACGACCACTGTATATGCATTGTTCTGACAACTTTCCTTATGAGGAATAAGAGAATCTAATTCGACTTCTTGAGAGAACGAGTCAATACCAGGCTGGGGACATGGAAGAACATCACCTTCTTGAGTGGGGGGAAAGAAGTCCTCATAAAATCGGTCATTCAGGCCATTCCAATTTATGCCATGTCTTGTTTCCATGTGTCGGTCACAATTTGCAGAGATATTGAATGGAATTGCGCTAATTTCTTGTAGGGAGAGTCTGAAAAAGGAAATAGGATGCACTGGATGCAGTAAAAATCATTCTGTCAACCAAAAAGTCATGGAGGATTGGGGTTCCGAGATCTCGTAGCTTTCAATAAAGCCCTCTTGGCAAAAAAAGCTCGGCGACTTATCCAATTCCCAGATACATTGAATGCACAATTCATGAAAGCAAAATACTTCCACAACGGCAACTTCTTCGATGCAAAAATCCTATGAAACTCTTCCTACGTGTGGAGGTCTATTTTATGGGGCAGAGAGATCATTTTGGATGGATTGAGGTGGAAAATAGGAAATGGGAAGACAATACGCGTATTTAAAAATGCATGGTGCTTAGGTTTTCACTCGAGACACCTTCTGAGTAGAGGCGAAGGAAAAGACGACATGAGAGTTGTTGAGTTGCTAGATGATGCACACCAATGGGATAGTGGGAAACTCACCACTAATATCTTACCAGTCGAAATCGAAGAAGTGTTGAAAATAGAGAAAAGATAAGATCACGATGATGCGACTTTCTAGACTCACGGTTCAAAGGGAAAATACACAGTCAAAATGGGGTATTTAATTGCTATGGGATGTCATGCTCCACCAAGCTACTCCGCTGAAGATGGTAGATGCTCATGATGGAAATTCTTATGGAATCTCGACGTGCCACCCCATGCCGTATCTTGGCATAGCGGGTGTTTAAGCAGGTAATTCCCACTGAATGGAACCTCCACGAGCACCACGTCCCAACCGACGGGATCTGCTGATGGTGTCATAAACATGTTGGCACCACTCACCACGTCCTCTTTTTCTGCAAGAAGACGCGAAAAAGATGGCATTACTTTCCCTTCTGGATTACTCTAAAAAATTGGAGAACATTGGAATTAAGGAATTGGAAAATATTATGAGAAAGGTGATCAGTAAGGTTGATTTTGAACTTTGGATGGTGGGAATATGGATGACTTAGAGAGATCTTCGCAATGAAAAATATTGGAGAGGTGCGACGATTAATGTTGATTTGGCCAGCCTTTGTGATGCGTATATCACCTCGTATAGGGAGGCGAAAAAACATGCATCCACTACAAAAAAACGCGGATACAGCAATGGAATCAACGACGGACTGTAAATCCGTCTCTAAACAACGATGGACTAACGACGGTAAAAAATTGCGGGGACCACGACGGATCAACGACAGACTGTTCGTCGTTAATCAACGACGGACACCATATCCGTCGTTGTTTTTTATTTTTTTATTTAAATTTATTTTTTAATATAACGACGGATTTATCCGTTGTAGATCCGTCGTTATATAACGAAGGATCCGTATTCCGTTGTTAATTTTAATTAATTTGAATTTAAAATTAATTTTTAAAACGCCGGATGAGGCCGTTGTTGATTCTTTATTTAGTCGCGCCAAGATACCTTCTTTCTCATTTCCTCCAATTCTGAAAATCCTAAGCCTTAAGAGACCACCACCTCCGCCGTCCCCAATCCGACGAACACCTCCGGCAACCACAGGTTTGCTCTTTCTTCTCTGCCCCTTCCTTCATTTCTTCATCTTAAGTTTCCTCTGCTGCCTCTACAGGCTATAAATCGCCGCTCAAACCAGTGACATTGGTACAAGATCCATTTTTCGTGAGTTCCTTGGTTAGAGAGTAAGTATTGTTTTTCATTTACACACAAATTTACAGTAGATTGATTGTTAAGAGCATATTTGAGTTATATAATGTATTATAAATTAGGGGATCAGATTTTGATTAAGCTTACTATTTATTTCGATAATAAACACTATCAATAAACAAACACTATCAATAAGGAATGAAACTCTTGACTAAGTTTAAGGAACTACAGTCAACTTAGGCCTTTGGGATACAGCAGGTAATTCATGTTGGCTGTTGAAATTAGTTGAGCTTTTCATTCAATGTGGCTTCAAATCCATGATATATGTCCAGGAAAAGAAATACCATTTCTTGAAGTTGAGAAAATAAGCATTTTTATGGTGTCTGAATCTTGTTGTTAGGCCAAGAAGACTACAATAGATTAAGGCCTTTGAGCTACAGAGGAGGAGATGTGTTTGTCTTAGCGTTTTCATTAGTCAGCCGCGCGAGCTACGAGAACATATTTAAAAAGGTGAAGATCATTATAAAGCAGTGAGATGTGTATTAGTTGTTTCATCTTTATTTTGTTCTTGAGTGATCCTATCTTCAATTAGTATTTAACTTTGCAATTCTTTGGCAGTGGATCCCTGAACTTAACCATTTTGCTCCGGGTGTTCCAATTGTCCTAGTTGGAACCAAACTAGGTATGTTGTTTATTTATTTACTCATTGAGATTTGTTGATTTATGACGGATGATTCATGATAATGCTCTGTTACCACATATAGTCACTCAATTGCTTGTACCTGTAGCAAAAATTAGAACCCAATAGAGATACCATTGTTCTTGCTCAACTAGCTGAATTCATTTTTAATTCACATTCGAAAATTAAATGATGAGTCCAGCTTGAACAACTTATATTAGTTCTTGATTTGTTGTTTTTTAGAATGTAAATTAGAGTTCTGAATTTTTAAAGAACAACTAAAATAAGTAAAATATATTAGTTAAAATATATTATGACATTCATTTTCTGGATTTGTTTACTTTATTGGTCTCAGAGTATTTTCAAAACGAGGCCCAATTCTCTGAATTGGGCTCAACGATTATTGTTTAAAGCCCATTAAAGCCCAGAGGTGAAATAACAAAATTGAAATTCCCTCAACTTAAATAGATTAACAATCAAGTTATAGCTATAAATTTTTGTTCCAACACCTATACATTTGTGCATTTATCCTCTTATATTTTCTTCTTGTAAAGAGAAAAAGAGTACATATAAAACAGAAAACAATTTCCACTATAGAACAGAAGTGGCCATTTTTATAGTATTATCATCTCATATAACATATATACATATTCTTTGAGGTGATAAATAAAATATTCCATTAAATTAAATGTGTAGTTGTTTTAAGATTAAGGGTGAATGAATTCAATGTAAGAATGAGAATATAAAATAGATGTGTCAGAATATCCATTGAATCCTTCAAACTAAAGACTTTCAAAACTTTACAAAAATCATTTAATTAAATTCAACCAAACTTAGATGTGAAAGCATATTTATTCCACTACTATGTGTATGTTTGAACTGAACAGTGTTTTATAATGAATTAAAGACACGCACATCACACACTGAAAATTTAATTCTTTCAAATTCTTATTGTCAACATACTAACGAAATTTATATGTGACCATAGGAGTAGACTAAATATGAGTCCAAATCGTGAATGGATGTACAAACGCTTTTTAGACCGTGGAGGCATTAATCCGGAATTTGTTGCTGGACTAGAGAGTTTTATTGACTTTGCAACTAGTCAACCTTTGTACATGGATAGAAATAAAATTAAATGTCCATGCAAGAAATGTGATAATATACCCTATCAAGATCCTGAAACTGTCCGGTGGCATGTTTCAAGGAGAGGATTTGTCTTAAATTATAAGATTTGGAGATTTCAAGGAGAGACGTCAACACCCACTATCCAGAGTGAACGACCAGCTGTCGAACCTGAGCAGTTGAATTCTTACCATACGATGGTAATGGATGCTGCCGGTGCAACCTTTGCATTTGAGGAAGATGATGTGCAAGAGGAAGAACCAAATCCAGAAGCAAAATTTTTTTATGAGATGCTAGATGCTGCTGATAAGGAGCTCTATCCAGGTTGCTCAAATCATTCACAACTATCATTTGTGTCCCGCCTCATGACATTGAAAGCAGAGAGCGGGATGTCAGTGAGGTATTTTGATCAACTTTGTGAGCTGATGAAAGAGAGTCACCCAAAGGACAATTTAGTGCCCGATGACTTCTACAACACAAAGAAGTTATTGAAAGGAATGGGGCTTCCTGTTGTGAAAATCGATAGTTGTCATAGACATTGTATGATATATTGGCGAGATGATAGTAACTTAGATTCATGCAAATTTTGTAATCTTTCGAGATTCAAGGATGTAAGTAGATCATCTGGTAGGCGACGGAATAAATCTGTTGCTTATAAGAAAATGTACTATTTTCCTCTAATTCCTCGTCTGCAAAGATTGTATGCGTCTAAAGTAACAGCTTCACAGATGCGTTGGCATGCTACAACTGTTAATGATGGGGTTATGAGACATCCAGCGGACAGTCCTGCGTGGAAGCATTTTGATAGTTGTTACCCTATATTTGCGAGTGAAATTCGTAATGTCCGACTTGGACTTTCAACAGACGGATTTCAACCATTCGGACAATCCGGTCAACAATATTCTTCATGGCATGTGATACTCACACCATACAATCTACCCCCTTAGTTGTGTATGAAAGAGCAACACATGTTTCTCACAATTCTCGTGCCGGGTCCACAAAATCCAAAAGATAAGCTTGATGTGTTCCTCCAACCACTAATCTCAGAGCTTATTCAATTGTGGGAAGTTGGAGTAAATACATATGATGCTTCGTTAAAACAAAATTTTCAGATGCGTGCATCACTTCTCTGGACAATTAGTGACTTTCCAGCATATTCCATGTTATCCGGATGGAGTACAGCTGGTAGATTGGCATGTCCACATTGTATGGATGAAACAGATGCTTTCACTCTACAGCGTAGTGGTAAGCAATCATGGTTTGACAACCATCGCAAATTTCTCCCTCTCGACCATGTATTTCGTAGAAACAAAACATCATTTCGAAAGAATAAAGTAGTCACATTAGGTCCACCAGCTATAAGATTAGGTGAGGACATTTTGGCTGAGATCGAAGAGTTGGGTCTAGTAAAAGTAACTGATGATTTTGACAATACAAATGAAAGAATTCATCAGCGTTCAGGAACTGGGTGGAAAAAAAGAAGTATCTTTTGGGATTTGCCGTATTGGAAAGCACTTCTTATCCGTCATAATTTAGATGTAATGCACATTGAGAAGAATGTGTTTGATAACATATTCAATACAGTGATGAATGTGCCAGGAAAAACAAAAGAAACAACCAAATCTCGTGAAGAACTCAACACATATTGCTATAGACCTGGATTGCAACGTAATTTGTCAACAGGAAAGTATCCTAAAGCAAGTTACACACTTGGCAAAGAGGGTCGGAAGGTATTTTGTGAATGGATAAAAACTCTTTGATTTCCTGATGGGTACGTGTCAAACTTGGGTCGATGTGTAGACATGAATAAACTGAAGATGTTTGGGTTGAAAAGTCATGATTGCCACGTTATGATGCAACGTGTTCTACCAATTGCATTTCGTGAACTTCTTCCGGCCAATGTTTGGAAATCAATTACTGAAATTAGTATCTTTTTCAAGGACTTGACATCTCGGAACATCAACACAGTCGATATGAATCAGCTTAATATTAATATACCAGTTATCTTATGCAAGCTTGAGCGTATCTTTCCTCCTAGCTTATTCAATTGCATGGAGCATTTGCCAGTTCATTTGGCTCAAGAAGCTATAAACGGTGGACCGGTTCAGTATCGATGGATGTATCCTTTTGAAAGGTATGTGTTGTCAATATTCATTAACTTTTAATGTAAGTGAATATTACTTATTAATTTTATGATTTTATTAATAGGTACTTACGTACATTGAAAAATAAAGTGAAAAACAAATCAAGTGTTGAAGGTTCTATTTGCAATGCATATCTCGTAGAAGAAGCTTCAATATTTTGTTCCTATTACTTTGAGGGTCATGTAAGTACTCGTTGTACGCGTGTTCCGCGCAATTATGCTGGCATAACTATTGAGGAACAAAATGACCACCCAGACACACTCTCAATATTCAAGTCAATAGGGCGATCTATTGGAAAAGAGTCAATGAGATATTTGAATGATAGGGAGTATGAGGCTGCTCATCTGTACGTCCTCAGTAATTGCCCAGAAGTACAACAACAATACATTGGGTATATATATAATCAAATCATTAAAATAATACATTACATTCATATTAGATTCTAACATACAATCATGTTCATTTTCAAGAATATTTGTTGATCAATTGATTGCTAAATCCAAATATCACACAAGATGAAGTTCAACCTGCTGTGGATAAAGATTTTCCAAAATGGTTTGGTTCATATGTAAGTTTTAAATTTACATTCATCAATTAAATAATAATTATAACTATATTTAATGTGTATACTTAATAAATTCAATATTGTAGGTGTTGAATCCAACAAATAATATTGTAAATCCTTTCGTTCGTGCTCTTGTGAGAGGCCCTTCTCCGCTTGTGAAGACGTATACAGGATATTGTATCAATGGATACAGATTTCACTCCTTAGATAATAACACAAACAGAACCACTATAAATAGTGGCATATGCCTAAAAGCCTCAGTTTATGGAGACCAGAGTGAAACAAAAGATTGGTTTGGGCAATTGTTGGAGGTGTGTGTTCTAGAGTATCCTGGTGTACCGGCCAAAAGAACCACATTGTTCAAATATGACTGGTTTGACTGCACATCAACATCTGGAATAATGGTCAATTCAGAGTTCAAAATGATCTCTATTAACCACAGACGTAGGTTTAATGGTTATGAACCTTTCATTCTAGCAAATCAAGCCACACAAGTGTGCTATTGCTCGTATCCCAGTCTCAACCAATCTAAAAAGGATTGGTGGGAAGTTTGCAAGATCAAACCTAGATCAAATGTAGAAATATCAACTGAAGTGTCAGATTTATCATCATTGCCACCGTTTCAAGATGATGAACATGAACATGTGGTACTTCCAACGATAGATAATGACGCTACCACTACCACAGAACATCCTGATGGAGGTTTGATTGACATTGAAGACATTGAAGATGATGAAGCTAATGATGATGATGACCTATTAGGTTCTGATGATAGTGATGACTCGAATGACGACAATGATGATGATGAAAATCAATAGGGCATGTTTAAAATTCTTTTACCTCAAGTAATAAATTATATAATATCAAATTTTTTGTTTCTATAAATTCTAATTTATATTCACATCTGAATAAATTAACAGATGTCATCCAGCGGTCGTGGTAGTGGTTCCGCTCTACGTGCTTTTGCTGAGTCATCGGCCAGAGCCTCTGCACACACCATAGGCCAGCACGACGATCTCATGGATACTGATGACACTGCAACTACTGCACCCACTGAGGTATCACCCTCATCCACGTCACGAGCTCCACGTGTACGGGAGGTACTCCAGTACGATGAGAGTGGCCGAGGGATTGTATCCATCTCTATGGGGGTAAGTTAATTAAGTTATATATTAATCTTAAAATTGTCAGTTATATTGTATTAAGGTAATTATTAATCTCACAAATTGTCAATTATATATAGATGTTTGAGGCCATCAGGTTCTATTTTGAAATCTATCACCAAGGCGTTCAAAAGATACCGAATGATTGAGGGATACAACTGGAAGTTGGTGCCGGAGGAGATGAAGTCGTGTTACTGGGAGGAGTTCAAGGTACAATTATATTTATTATAATCTTAGTTAATTATCTCTTATTAAAACTGTTAATTAAAGTGAAACATGACTTATCCATTTAAATCTTGCAGAAAGAGTGGGTTTGGTCCCCCACACTGAGTGATGCAAGTGTGCGGGAGAAATGGTTTGAGAAGGCGTCATTTAGGTATAAGGACTTGGTATGCACACTAAAGAGGAAGAGAAAGAGACCACCGTACATTCCCGAGGAAGCATGGCCGGGTTGGCTGGCGTATTGGGAGAGGGAGGATGTGATGGAGAAGGCTGCCATTGCTAGGAGAAATAGGATGTCAGAGCCAGATGGGCCCGGTACGGGTATCAGCAAACATAGAGGTGGCTCCAAAGCTACCGTAGAGTATGTTATGGAGTTTGTAAGTGATTTAATTTAATTTCTAAATTATTCGTAAAATATATAATGAATTATATATGTTATTATACTAACAATTAATTATTATTTTTTTGTAGGAGAATGCCTCAGAGCATCCAGATTCTATAGAGCGTGCGTTATTTAGTTAATTTCACAATAATGATGCTGGAGAGTACACAGATGAGCGCTCTCGACGGATCGATGTAAGTAATGTTTATTGATTTATCTATTTAATATATGTTTCATTATTAATTATTTATTTATTTATGTCTGTTGGAGGAGGAGTGGAGGGCTTGAATAAAGCAGTTGAGCCAGCCTGTGCCCGGTACAGATGATGTACCTGAGGTGGACACCTCACAGGTCTTCTTGGATGTTGCAGGTGCACCCAAAAAGAAGAGGTTGTTCGGCACAGGTTGTTTAGGACGGATGTTGATGAGGTCAGCGTCCTCGTCTGCCCCTCCTCCTTCACCAGCTGCTAGTAGTATTGATGTCGAGACGATAGCGCGACTAGAGCGGCAGATAGCTGAGGATCGCACAGCCCGGGAGGCCATGGCTGCCACTTTGATGCGCCAGCAGGAGATGCTCTCTCAGTTGTTAGAGAGGATGGGTGGAGCACCTCCACCACCACCACCACCCGACTCTGCAGCATGATATTTAGTTGGTCTTTGTACTATACACTAGATATATTATATATGCATGCTTTTGTGAGATGAACACTTAATTATGTTATTTGTACATTTATCGAACATATTACTTTTGACGTTTATGTGATATGTTAATTATTAACTATCGTATCGTATCCTATATTAACTATTTGATTGACATTGTATACGTATAATTTGGATTGGAGATGTGTGTTGATTACAGGTTCGGATATAAAAATAATAATAAATAAAATTTTTAAAAAAGTACAAAAATAACGACGGATTAGAGACGGATCAACGACGGAAAAGCAGAAGTTGGTTCTACGACGGATCAGCAACGGAATTGTCCGTCGTAGATCAGCGACGGAATTATGTCTGTTGTTAAACAGCGACGGAAAATTCCGTTGCTGATCCTTCGCTGATCAGCGACAAACTCAAATTCCGTCGTAGATTCTGTTTAGCGACCAACAGTTTAACGACAGCAGCTTTCTGTCATTGTTCCGTCGTAGATACTGTTTAACGACGGAATTATTTCATATAGCAACAGAATAATCCGTCGCGAATTTACTGTTCATTTATTGTGATCCACTCTTTCTTTTTATCAGAAAACATGCATCCACTCTGTTGTGTCTTCTACCGAAAGAAGGGGAGGAAGTGTGGAAACGACTGAAGAGAGGACGAGTGAGATTGGATGTTGATTACTCAGCTGAAGAGGGAGAACTACGAGCTGGTGTGGGTGCAGTCGCTATAAATGAGGAAGGAACAATCATATTTGCAATGGCGAAACCAGTGGCACCGACACCGAATGTAGCTATGGGCGAACTGCTCGCTATCCACCATGGAATAGTTCAGTGTATTCAGAGAAGGCCTAAATTACGTGGAGGTCTTTTCTGACTCTCTAACTATCGTACGGATGATAGAGAGACAAAACGGAGATAGAACGACCTTGTGTGTTGAGTAATTAGATATCATGAAAGCTATGTCCGTTGATGTATTGAAAATTTCACACATGCACAGAGAAACTAACATGGTTGCACACGAATTAATGCTTTGAAAATTGTTAAATTTTATCAAATTATGGAACGATTCTTGACCCACGTAACTTCATAATTATGTACTGAACAATACTCCCTCAGTCCCCTAATAAGTGTCCTATAAGAGATTTTTTTTGTTCTTCAATAAGTTTCTCATTTCAAATTCCAAGAGTAAAATAACACTAAAGTTCATATTTTACCCTTTTAACCATTTGAATATTTTTACTTTTTATATTTTCAATGTAATGATTAAGGATATATAGTGTAAATTAGTTTGTTATCTTGATAATTGAATTTTGATGTTTGGGAACATAGTAGGAGAGTATTCATGAATAATGTTACTTTAATTTTTGGGAGAAAATTAAATCTACCCACATTTGAAAAGTTGTATAGAGAAAATACCCACTACCTACGAAATATAGAAAAAATACCCACTTTTACTAAAATCTACTTTGACCGACAAAAAGTATCTAATTTTTCTAATTCCAATACTATCTATCTATCTATATATATATATATATATGGTAGATGCTTGTTTCTTGACTTTTTAAATGGGATTTATGCATCATTAGTTTCAAAATTATGTTAGGAGTTTAGAAAGGTCAATACTGCCGGTATCGCAGCATCTACCGCGCGCGTGTGGATGACGCGCGGTAGATGCGTTCCATGCGGTATTTACCGGCGGTATTGACGTAGGTAGTAACCTTGTATTTTTTTGATTTCAATAATATATTTAGTATTTAATTAGGGGCGATATTTGTTGGATTTTTAATTATTTATGCACGCTTATTTAGCTTAATTAGTTGTTATTGTTGATTATATTGTTAATTAGGTGTTATTATTGGCTATTTTGCTAATTAGTTATTACTCTTATTTAGTATTTTGTTAATTAGTTGTTTTAATTATTTATACACGGTTATTTAGTTTAATTAGTTTTTATTATTGATTATTTTGCCAATTAGTTGTTCTTATTGAATATTTTGCTAATTAGTTGTTTTAATTATTTATGCACGGATATTTGACTTAATTAGTTGTTATTATTGATTATATTGTTCATTGGCTGTTATTATGGACTATTTTGCTAATTAGTTGTTTTAATTATTAAGATATCGGAGCGTCCGTGGTATCGTAGGCCAAATTCTATTGATCAGTGTAGTAGAAGAGATCCGGATGATATATCAAAAAAATAGAATGCATGTACAAGAGATACCATGATATTGCAGAAACCAGATAAAGTACAACATTCTAGGAATAATTAGAAGCATAATTTCGGATCTTTAATCCAATCTCTACGCGAACAGTTTGATCTGAGAACCAATTTCGCCCTACATCAACTCCACAATCTCTTTTTAACTTCTTCAATCAATTTATGTGACTTTCATGTCTCATAAAAACCATCTTATTTTGCCACTTTCAAATAATTCACACCAAACAAATCGACATACTAATTGCAAATTTATTTCTACCAATAACATGTAGTATACCCGAATTTATTTGAAAATATGTGATGCCGTTTCCATTTTCATCCTACAGACGTGACAATATAATTATATTCTTATTATAATATATTGAATATTTCAACAAATATACAATATTATTATATTCCATTATATTCTTATTTGAATATATTGAATATTTCTTCAAATATACAATATAATTATATTTTATTATATTTCTTATTAGAATATATTGATATTTATTCAAATATACAATATAATTATATTTTATTTTAAAATTGAGTTATGGAGTTCCTGTGATCACCAAGAACAATCTGAACTCACAACGTAATCTTCATCGTTATCATCACCACCATCATCTTGAGATCCGGAATTCTTGTTGATTATGTTCGATTCTTCTCTCAAATCCACATAAAGTCAGTCATGATTGAATCAAACATAGTCTTCTAATTTATTTGATAAGCTGATCATTCTTCGATCCTGACAAACAGAAGATATCGTATTGATTTCAGTTGCAAAAGACATGTACTTGATGCAGAATTTTAAATTTTAGATGGTGACATAATTGTTCGGGAGAGGTGCTATTTGTTCCTGTCACCCGTATAAATACATTCATCTCAATAACCTTTATATTTCACGTACACGGATGTATAATTCGTCATTTACAAATAAAGAATGAATTTAATAAGCAATCAGAAAGAAGTAATATTGATATATTCTTACATGGAAAACATATAGTTATACAATGAAACTGATACCGCTAAGCTAAGATCAAGCGTGTGAAATACCGCTGGTTTTGAGTACCAACGGTATTTCCTCTAAGCCGAGCGGTATGGACGTTTTTTGGTAATTCTATGTCATTTATTCCTAAAAACATATCTACCGTACGTAAAAAAATTGATAAAAATAAATACCGCAACTGTTTATTCAAAACGGTAGTTCTCTTTTATCGGGCGGTATTTTTATTCTATTGAATAAAATAAGGAGTATGAGATTATTACGTGAAAATTTTCTGACAAATGACTTTAATTAAACCCGTTTAAGCAAATAAACAAATGAAATATATAGGAAAAGACAAAATAATATAAATTGAGAGAGAGAAATGAGTGACGTATGAGGATAGAAGAACATAATGATTATAGAGAGAAAAGTATAAAAGTGGGTATTTTTTATATATAATTTAAGTAGTGAGTATTTTCTTTATCAACATTTAGAGAAGTGGAATTAACACTTAATTTTTTCCTTAAAAGAACTATTCTCAAATCTATCATCTACTATCTTAATCAGTTAATGTTAGTGATTTGATAAGAGATGAGGGAAAGTGAGAAAAGGATGGAAGTGTAGCATTATTATCTGGAGAAGAGGGAGTATGCAGTGAAGTGGGACCACGTGGGAAGGAGGTGGGGTCCATTATGTCAGGCGCCCGAATCCATGTGCACAAATTCTGACCCCTCCCTCGGGAACTACACTTCACTGCACTGCACTACATACTACAATCATGCACATTCAACTCTTCAGCCCCCTTTGTATTTATATTCAGGTATTTTTGTTGTTTCTTGACTCCTTAATTAATGCATTCTCACATCAATATAAATGTACTCCTTACGTCCCATTAACCATTAAATTAGACCCATTTAAAAAGTAGATGAGTGTATTATTTTAATATAAATGGATCTAATTTAATGGGACAGATCGAGTAGATAATAAATAAATATCCAAACATTTCCTACTCAAATTTCTTCCTTTTTGTTTTTCTCTCTTTGGCAAAATTATGGAGGTATATTAGTTTCGTGTGTTTAAAATAAAATGTCTCAAGTTTTAATATATAATTATGTTTCGATATTCAAAATCTAGAAATTATTATATATTAATTGTAATAATTATATATTGTAAGGTCGTCTAATTCTAATATCATCGAAAGTGAAAATTTGACTCGTTTATTGGAATTGGTCTTTAAATACAAACTTTTTATTTCAGATAAGTTATCAAAACGAAATTATAATTAATGGAGCTACAATAGAAAGTGAGCAGAAAACTTATAATCGAAAACGAATCAAATAATTTTTGGTTCGATTCCATATTCAATTCAAAATTTAGTGATTTTAATTTGAATATATAGATTTGATATTTGTAAATATTTAATTAAATATATAAATAATATATTTATATATATTGATATTTATAAATATATAAAAATATATTTACACATAATTATTTAAATGTAAAGCTTATTTATTTTGTATATTACAAAAATAAATTTCAACATAATCTTTAATTTTGTTATAGTGGAATTTCAAATCGCATAAAATTTTAAATTTAATATTTTTAAATATTATTATTTAATATATTAAAAAAGAAAAAATCAAATATTGAATTCGATTCGAATATTCAAATATTCAAATATTTCGAATCGAATACTCTGATATTCTATTCGTTTACAACCCTAAGCCAATCTACTTGGATAAAACTCATAGGGGCTTAGATGGAAAGGCCTGACCCTTACCCTGACCTTGCTTGAATCGCATACTCTCAACTAGTCTCATCGACTACTGTATAGTGTATATGGTCTTATTTATTTTGGTAATGTAATGATGGTATTGCTTATAATCAATACAACGTGAATCAGTGAGTAACTTTATAGTTCAATCGAAAAATATGTTTTTAACTTTGTAGCCAATTAACTACAACTTAAAAGTCTTCAACTACTATCAATTTCATTTCTCTCGGCCAATGACAATTATCTAAACCTCAACATCTTAAGAAAGAGGAAATCCCAAAAGAGTTATTAAGATTCTAAGGAATTTTCTTTTTAAAAATGAGTACTCAAATTAAAATCTGACATAATGATAATAAAGAAATTTCACTATTATACAAGCACCAAAGTATTTAAAATTATATTACATCAAATTTAAATTGTAAAGGTGTGTTACGCATATTCAAACACGACATTTAGAGCATCCACAATGCGAAAATGAATATTTTTTTATGTGATCCACAAATTTTAGAGATGTTGTATTGTTTTACCACAATGGAAGACTCTCTAATGTGAGACTCTCTACTTAATTTGTACTCCTTCCGTCTCATTAATCATGACACATTTTATATTCAATTGAGTTTATTATAATAATGAAACGTGTCAAATAATGACACAGAGAGAGTATTTTATAATTTATGTTTTTTTCTGGAATATTTGTTATGAATGAAATTTATTAATTTAAATTACAAATTTAAATTGATAAATATGTAACTAAAATTTAATTTCAAATTTTCATTTTAATATTTATGATTTAATTAGATTAATTTTAATAAAAAATAATTTAAATACATTAATAAAAAATGAAAAATTATAATTAAAATACGTTAATTAAAAAT
Organism: Leonotis leonurus; assembly: GCA_026898415.1. Lineage (NCBI taxonomy): Eukaryota > Viridiplantae > Streptophyta > Magnoliopsida > Lamiales > Lamiaceae > Leonotis > Leonotis leonurus. The sequence continues at coordinate 83,333 of JAPKLX010000406.1, forward strand.
GAAAATGAAAATTACATTAATTAAAAACCTATATTGAAATAGAAATTGCAATAACTAAAAACTTACATTAGAAATTGAAATTACAATAATTAAAAAATCTACATTAGAAATTTTGTAATACTTCATCAAAATCTTGTAATACACAATTTTGGTTTGATCCGTTGTGAAAATTGTAAATGCGTTAGAAGTCTTCGCCAAATTGTTCAAGGCCTCACCATTAGCATCGGGAGCTTTAGCCTTCCCTTTTCTTTTGGCCGCCTTTATCCCAATTGGACGTTCCTCGGGTTCGGCTCCTTGGGTTGAGTCACTCGTAAAGCCTTCGTCCATGTTGTTTTTTCCACATTTATTGGAGCCCATGTCGGGAATAATTCGTTGGATTTTTTGCGTGTTTCACAAAATCTTTCAACAATGACGGTATTTGTACTCCGCTTTTTTAGTTTGTTTGTACTCGGCCAACGTCTTGTTGTATACATTGTGGTCGGAGTTGCCACTTGCCCACGCATCGGAGCACCGGTTGTAGATGACGCATAACTTTCGAGTTGTATTTTGAATATGACCCCAATGACATTTCAATTGTTTGACAGTGCGGTCCTTCAAATTAGTCCGTTGTCGATTGAAGGAGCTGGTGATGCGTGTCCAATAGGCCTCGCCTTTTTTATTGTTGCCGACTATGGGGACTTGACTTGTGTCGAGCCAAATTCGGCACAGGAAGATGTCATCCTCCTCAGTGTAGGCAACATCAATTTTTGCATGAGCGGGCCCTTCATGTATAGTGTGGGCAAGGGTCTCGTCCGAAGCATCGTCGAAGAAATCGTTCAAGTTGATTCCATTGAGTCCACGGGCTCCGCCGGATAAAGAAAATTATTGGGTGGATAAAGCGGTAGAAAATGTAGGAGACGGTTGTGAAGCAAATTGAGGAGAATATGAAAAATATCCGCCGGAGAAGGAAAATTGTTGGCCGTAATAATTTTGACCGATATATTGTTGAGTAGAAAATAGAAGAGGGTTGAATTGTGAGGGTGAGAAAGATGAATTTTGGTTTGCAAAATTTCCAAAACTGGATGACGAATTGTCGAAGCTTTGATTATCGGATCTCACACTTTGATTATTGAATTCGTCATCTATTTTTTTTCAAACTTGGAAGAGGTATTTTTTTAAAATAGATAGTTGAAGATTGAAGATGAAAATATGTGTGTGAAATGTGAGATTGAAATAGAGTATTTATAAAATTAAGTATTAAAATTAAAAAGAGGAAAAAAAAAATAGAAATTGGTGGGCGCTCGGGAGTCCCCCACCCGCAGCGCCATTTTCGGTGCAAACTCTCGAGGCCGAGTTCGGCCTCTCACAGTAAAGCCCCACCTCTCGCGCCCCTATGCTACAATGCTTGCCTCCCTCATTGTCTCCCGAGTCTCCTAGCCCGAGCGCTGCCTGCGAAGCTCCCCAGCCCGTGCGTTGCGGGTGCTTTTATTATCTTGACATTAACCATACTACCATACTAGCAGCAGCTATTATACCTTGATGATATCATTCATTAGTGGTAAAGTTAAGGCACCACAAAAGACTTTCATTAGTGAAATTGTTTGACTCGATTTTCACTTATACTTGCAGTATCTCTCCTACCTATAATTGATGATAGTATTATCAGCATCATCATCGATTTTATTGAAATACTTATCATAATAACTCGAAAATCGATTTAAAAGTTTACACTGCATACACGCGAAATATGATTCTCAAAATTAAGATTATAATATTACTAGTGGTGGACATGTACTTGACATTCATTTAATACTCAAACAAGGAGAATGTAGAGTTATTAATTTTTCCAAAATTAATCCAGTTTTTCTTTTTTGATAATAGGATAGAGTGATAGTGGGCCTATATGACTTTCTAAGTTACATGTAAGCAAAATTAGTGGATTTCAATTTTTTTTTATTTGGTTTGAATTTAATCTTTTAAATCGAATTTTAATTTGGATCATAGATTGAAAAAACCAATATTTCAAAAATTTAATTATTTTATTAATATTTTAATATATTTATATTTTGATAGTCTGATCTCCTTCATTTTCATCCGGAACTCTTCGAACTTGTTGCAGGCGGTTGATAATCTGATCTCCTTCATCCCCTCTGATCCCAAGCTTAATTGCTTTAATGTATCCCACATCTCTTTGGCAGTTTCTATGTGTCTAATCTTGGCCACGTATACGCCATGTACGGTACTCGATATAAGTCCTTTTGCGTAATTTTCCAGCTTAGCGACCTTGCGTTCTTCCCTCTTGGCCCACAATCAATTTTTCTCGCTCCTTCCTGCATAAGAACGTTAGATATATCTATTGACAATTCAGATCGATTGAATTTTACCACATTAAAATCATCCTCATCTTCTGAAATTCGAGCTAGATAGGCTACGTCATCTGATGATGAGCTTGAGGAAGAGTCTGTGGAATCCTCGACTATCAAAACAACTTTCTTTCCTTTGAGCTGTCTGTTGGAGTTCGTCGAGCTGCTTGAGTTCTCCCGCATTCTATCGAGGTAGAGCTTCTAGTACTTGTTAGCACGTACTTCAAGCTCCTTGAATCTCCTAGTCATGGAAGAATATTCTTGCATAAGCTGATCATTCGAAAACTCTTCTTAAGCTTCACTGGTGGAGGTCATCTTTGAAGATGATCTTGCTTTAAATGCAACCTCCTTTTTCATTATAGCTTTAGCTTCTTTGTTGACCTTATCTGTGCCATGAAGTCTGTTAATTTCATACTCATTACCTGAAAGAATATTAAATATTTCATCACAAGATAAAGAGTTGAAATTTGATCTTGTTTGGATCAAAGCAACATAGATATGTCAATTTGCAGGTATAACTCGAATGATCTTCCTATTTAATTCACGCTGCATGTATTTGTTTGGGCTCATGGATGCAATTTCCAGCGCGATCTCTGTGAATCTGTTCTGCATCTCTTGAATCGATTCACTGGGCTTCATCCAGAACTCTTCGAACTTGTTGCAGGCAATTGATAGCCTGATCTCCTTCATCCCCTCTGATCCCAAGCTTAATTGCTTTAATGTATCCCACATCTCTTTGGCAATTTCTAGGTGTCTAATCTTGGCCACGTATACGCTATGTACGGTACTCGATATGAGCCCTTTTGCGTAATTTTCTAGCTCAGCGACCATGCGTTCTGCTCTTGTGAATGTCATGGGATCTTTAAACTTTTTCACTCCAGCTTGGTCTCCTACTGTCTGCTCTTCTCCATCTTCATAGATAATGATTGGTCCATTTTAGATAATGTCCCACATTTGCACATGATGAGCTCGTAGGCACATTTCCATTATGTAACTCCATTCATTGTAGCCTTCAATGGAGAAGACCTTGAAAGACCTGAGAAGATGAGAATCCATATGCAACAGAATGCAGTAAGGGATGAAAAATAATTTTCTAAGTAAGGATATATTTAATTGACCACGCAGGTTGGAAACCCGTGTAAAAGATACAGTGGTCGGTTGAACCACTGCTCTGATACCACTTGGTGGGTCCCGGGAGAGCAGGTGTGGTGTATGGGGGGGGGGGGGAATACACCACACTCCAACTTTTTCGCGTTTGGCTGTGAACAACAGGCTGAGAAGCAGCTTGCTGTCTATCCTAAAATAACTCGCTTGAAATAGTTGTCGATCTCCTCTAATGTAGAGAGAGATCCAACTGCTCAAGTAAGATCTCAACACAGAAGAGTGAATAATTCTGTCAAGTAACAGATAGACTGGCAGCTAGATGAAGCAAACCAAACAATCTGTCCAAACACAGATCGTGTGCGGAAGCTGTGAATATTTTGTTGGCTGCTCTTATACTTAAGAAAATATTTTGTTTATACCGAGTGTTCTTTAAGAGGTTGATTCCAGATGCACAACTCGCTTATTTTAGATAAGCTCGCAGGTGAGTGATAAACAAAGAATCAAAACAATGCAATGCAAAATATAAAAGAACACACAAGATTTAACGTGGTTCGGAAAACCCCCTACGTCCACGATCGATCAAAACTAGATCGATGAATCCCTTAACCTTGGATCCCTCATTTATTTATCCTCGTTGAGTACGAGCCAAAACTCGCTTATTTATCCTCGCAGAGGACGAGATTACAACTCTCTTATTTAAACTCGTCGAGTACGAGATCTGAGTTCGGTTTTATAATCGTTCTTCCTCCAAGCTTTTGGCTATGGAGGAAACTAGAACTATTGGTTTTGAAGGTTCAAATCTAAGATAAGTTCTAGTGGGTTTATCTTCAGAAATATGGTGATTTCTCTCTAATTTACAACACTTAAGGATTTATATAATATTTATCTAGTGTTGAATCAATCAATGGAAAGTTGGAGAGAATCTTGTGGCATTTGAAGTTTTTTCTGGGCAATATATGATGAACACACGAACACCTATTTCTGAAGAAGGCTTGAAGTATATATATGCAAATTTGAATTATAGCCGTTGGAAGTCTTTGCAGCTTTTGCAGTAAGCATTAAATGCTCTTTTGATCGTTGACTGCTGACTATACTTCTAGCCGTTGGAGTTAGTCCTACGTGGAAGTTGACGTGGCATAGGAAAGGTAGCTTATAGCTTCCTCCAACTGGGATGAGCAGCTCGTTTGGACTCCATAAGAACAGGTGGATTAAAAACAACCTGTAGTTGAGCAAGTTGTATCCTGTAAACATTGAGCTGACTCCCCATAAACAACAAATCGATCTGCTATCGATCTATTACACACAGATCGTTTTTCTTGAGTTTCTTCTTGCACAACAAGCTGTCCATTTCATAATGTAGCTTGATGTCAACCTGTTGGATACAAGGTTGATTTTATCTCGCTATATCTTGATCTTCATATCGACCTGTCCATCAATCTAACGATCTGTCCTCGTTATAACAATCTGTCCTCGTTATAACGACCTTTCCTTGTTATAACGACTTGTCCTTGTTATAACGATCTGTCCTCGTTATAACGATCTGTCCTAGTTATAACGACCTGTCCTTGTTATAACAACCTGTCCTCATTATAACGATCTGTCCTCGTTATAACGATCTATCCTTGTTATAACGACCTGTCCTTGTTATAACGACCTGTCCTTGTTAATAATGCTGACCTCTTGTTCGATAAAATAGATGCAATAAAAATTAAGTCTAGATAGATTAGGTAAGTCATATGAACAGATCATTACAACAATCTGTTCTCACATTTTGACTTAACCAACTACGTAACGAGGTCGATCTTTATAGCACAGATCGTTTATTTAATCTGGCCTTACAAGTTGATCTCCCTTCTAATATATAGACAAGATAAGATCAAGCTCTATGATACAGGTCGTTAACTCAACCTAATCTTACAAGTAGCTGATCTACTATTGAGAACACAGATGGTTCCTATGGACACGATATGTCTTTCATCGATCTATCCTTACACATAACCATCTGTTAAGTCTATCTAATCTAAACACAAATAAAGCATAAATACCTAAACATCAATATGCATTATGGTTTCGCATTATGGTTTAGCATTGGTTTCGCATCATCAAAACATATAGATAATGATTTACACAATCATCAAAAAGGTTCCCAACAAATTATATTTATTAATTCAAATTTTAATTTAATTTAATTCGATTTGAGACAAAAAAAATAAAAAATACATGAATGTATACCCCTACTTAGAGGTGTCCATTTGAACCGAAATCGTGAACCGAACTCGGAAATATCACATTAAATATAATATTTAAATATTATATAAAATTAAATATAACCGTTTTTTTTTTATTTCTTATTTTGAAAATATAACATTTAAATATTATATAAAATTGAAATATCAATAATTAAATATATAATTGAAAAATGAAAAAAATAAATATAACATATAAAATAAATTCAATTCCAATTCAAATTCAATTCAATTTAATTCAAATTAAATATAGAATTTGATACGTAGACAATTTAATTATAAGTTGATAATTTAAATGTTATTAACTTTTAATTAAGCTTAAATCCTTCTTTTTTTTTCTTTTCTCCCACCTAAATTAAAATTTATATATGTTTTTTCTTTTTGTAACTTAAATATAAGTTCTATTTTATTTTTTTAGTAAAACTTCAATTTTTTTTACAAAATCCAATAAGCTATATTTTAATGTTTTAATTTTTCTATTATTTGTAAGTTATTAATGGTAAATCAAATTTATATAAATGTTGTTTGTGCAATCTTCTTTCATGTTTGTTTTTTCCTTAATTCAATGTCATTTGTAAAAAATAATAATAATAATAATCTTTATAATAAATCATTAAAATATCAAATATCAAATTCTAGATAATTAAAAATTATATACTATATATTTTAAAGAAAAAAAAAGATATTCTCCCTCAAAAGAGTAGGAAACATTTATATCTATCTACACAACAAAATAAATTAGAGAAATATATAAAAAAAAAAAACGGTTCGAACCGTGGAACCGCGGAACCACGGTTCTAGAACCGAACCGGGAACCAACCGGAACTGGAACCGTCTAACTTCTTAACCGGTTCGGTTCCAATTCTAATTTTTGAAATCGTGGAACCGCCAGTTCAGTTCGGTTCGAACTAGGAACCGAACCATGGACCCCTCTACCGATGCTTTAAGCCTCTTTAACATAAATAATGACTTAGAGCCGAAGGCTTTAATCAGGTCACAACTTATGATTTGTGTCAACCCAACCGTGAACAAATTCATCACTATTTTGTGTTTATCTTTGTGGAAATTTAGTCTTCTATATATTCTGGCTAAAAAGATTTTGTATCCATATAACAGAATCTGAAACTATCTTTCTATCCATAAAACTAAATTTCTATCCACACTTCAAAAGGGGATCGGATGAGTCTCGCAAATAAGTTATTTGGCATTGGAATTGGACAAAATAATGCATGTCGGCTACATAATGATAGCCATCGCCCTACCAAAAGGTATCTGGAGCCACCTTTTAGCACGCAACAAAAGATAAAGAAAGAGTCAAATATATTTGCAAATTGTAAATAAAAATAAGATATATATAGGTTGGCTGACATTGTTGGCTACCAGTAAATCCCGTTAAGCTTGTTCTGGATTTTGACTATTTAAACCTATGAATCTATGATAAAGATTCGTTTTCTCAATTTGCTGACTTTTGAAAAGTTTAGAAGGTAAGGGAGCATAGAAAATTTTGAATATGTTATGTGGTAAATAAATTATGTGCACTTCAGTTCTTTGTGTTGGTGAGTTATAATGACATATTTTGAGGTTTTCTAAAGGTCCTTTTAATTCTATTTTTCTATTATAGTTGGAAATGAGAATGGTTAATACAATCAAATTTAATAACAAAACAGTCATTTTTTTTACCAAGGTTTAAAAAGATCAATTTTTTATACACATTTTGCATTAAAAAAAAATACAAGAATGCCTAAATGGCCCCATCACTTAATAAAGAAATAAAATTACTCCTATTTGTCCCATTAAAAATGGCTTAATTTGACCAAAAACCCTTCACAGATTTGAAAATGTTGAAGTGTACTTCCCAATAATTGAAGCCAAGTAAGAACTAAAGTTACATTGTACTCTCTCCGTTCCACTAAGCTTGAAACTTTTTTTTTTAACACAGTTATTAAGACAAGTGTATTAAGTAGTGTAAGAGTGATAAAAGTGGTAGTATCCATACCTTTTTAAATAGATAACTTTTACTATTTTTGGAATTTGTCAAGTTTAGTGAGACGTCTTAATAAGGAAAATGTATCAAGTTTAGTAGGACATATGAAGTACTAAAGAGAAATACTCATAATCAAACCTACTCAATTAGGTATTTCCAATTAAGGAAAACATCTAAGAGCTGCCCTACTAGATCTTGATTAGAAGAACAAAAAATGTTAAAGAGTACAAAACTGCAACGAGAAGAATTTTATCAAATCACAGCTCGATCTCTCCAATGGCTACATCAATGAGAGATAGATATAAATACCTAAAGTTCTTAGCTCACTCTCTGAATATCTTTCTAAAACACTTTGTAACTCATATACTATCTTACAAGTAGTGTTCTTTGTGTTAGAACTTTTTATTTGAAGAATAGATCTAGTATTTAGAAGTAGTCTTGAATCTAGAAATGACCAGATAAACATTGTAAATCAAACCTCTACGATGATAATTGTATTGATTAACTTGACTTAAACGCAAAAATATTTCACTGGTGTATTCATATGATCATATAAAACACTTATCTTCATAAATCATACTTTTGGATTATAATTAGATTTATATTATTATAATTATCTATATTGATATGTTCGTTTTAGAAAATAATTTAGTAGATGGTGTAATTATATCATAATTATTTAATTATGTAACAAAATATATATTATAGTTTAGCATTATTATTTAAAATAATAATTATAAGTTTTTATTCAATTTTTTTAACATCAATAAACTCATAATATTTATTATAATTCTTAATTTATGAATAAATAATTTTGTTATAATTCAAATTGAATGTATATAATATTATAAATGTAACATAATATATAATTTTGTTATACACCAAAATATATATTATGTAACAAAATATAATATATAATAATTATTTAATTATGTAACAAAATATATAATTTTAGTAACAAAATAATTTAAATTGATATGCTCGTTTTATATATAATATTATTATAATTCAAATTGAATATATATAATATTATAAATATATATTATGTAATAAAATATATAATTTTGTTATATAATATATAATTTTGTTATACACCAAAATAATGGTATATACCAATTTTTTCGGTGTACGCCGCGATACGGTATATGACGGTATACATCGGTATTTGAAAAAATCATACATTTACCTTACCGAAAAGTGCAGCACGATATCATACCTTATAAAAAATTCTAGTATACCTTATATTCGGTATTTTACGGTATTTTTCGATATAGTAAGAGCGGTACACAATTTTTACGGTAAATTTTGACAGCCCCAATCTATATTATATAAATTGCAAATAAATGTAACTAAAAAGACAAATATAATAAGTAATTTAAAAAACTTAAAATTTTTTATTAAGAAATTTAATAAGAAATATAAGTTAACTACTGTTTAAACAAATAAACTATACTTGAAAAACAAATAAAAATTTAGGATAAAGCATCAACAACAAAATCAACTTCATTATCGATAAATAATTTGAAATGCAAAATCCTAATTTAATTGCTTATTTTACATTTGAGTGTAAAATTGAAATATTTGATTTCATAATAGTTTATGGACGTTCCATTCCATAATTATCATTCAATTATGATAAGAAGGAAAGTATGCAATTTTGCATTTTTTGTTTACTTATTCTCGTCAATAACTTATTTCGGATTTTTTTTTGTTAGCTTTAAAAACACGATATGCTTTGCTAGTGTCAGAATGTCCTATGAATATTCCTTGATTAGTTTTACTATCAAATGTTTTTAATTAAGTTTTTTCATTGTTGTGAATGTAATACTTGCATCCAAATGAACGAAAATAAGTGATTCGAGGCTTCCTATTATTCCATAGCTCATATGGTGTTTTTCCATGGCGTAATGTGATGACAAATCGATTTTGTGTATAGCATGCCGTGTTGATTGCTTCCGCCCAGAACTTCTTGGGGAGATTGATTTCGTTGAGCATTGTTCAGGCTGCTTCTTTGAGTGATCTGTTGCGCCTTTCAACAATTTCATTTTGTTGAGGAGTACGAGCTGCTAAGGTTTGATGTTGTATTCCCATTTTTGAGGAGTGAGCTTCAATCACGTGATTGATGAACTCTGTTCCTCGATCAGATCGAATGGTAATGATGGAGGCTCCTTTTTGATTTGACAATTTCTTGAGCAAATCTGGTAGTTTTTCCAAGGTCTCCCTTTTCTTATACATGAAAACAACCCACGTAAATCTAGAGAAATCATCTATAACTACTAGAGTGTATTTTCTACCGTTTACACTTAATGGAGATACAGGTTCAAAAAGGTCAAGGTGGAGAAGTTCCAATATTCTTGATCTTGAGTGAGCTGCTTTTGTTGAGAATGAAGCTCTCGTTTGTTTTCCAGCTTGGCAAGCTTCACACACGTGGTCTTTGTCATATGTTTGAACAGGTAGACCATCGACAAAGTTTTCTTTCACCAGCTTGTTGATGGTCTTGAAGTTGAGGTGACTTAATCTTTTATGCCACAACCAGCTGGTTTCTACATTTGGCTTCGTTACAAGGCAAGTTTCAATCTGTTCGTCCCATTGTATGATGTATAACATGTGTTGTAAAATTCCGGTAAAAAGAATTTCTTCTCCTTCAAGGTTCTTGACTAAACACTTGTTAGCAGCAAACTCAACTCTCTTATTATTAGCATAGAATTGACTAATAGAGAATATATCATGATTTAAACCATCAACATATGATACATTACGAATGATAGTGTTACCAACTTGAAGATCACCGTAGCCTTTTTTGTATCCTTTAGAATTTCCTCCAAAAGAAAAAATTGGTCCAATGCTTTCTCTATAGTTGATTAATAAGTTTTTGTTACATGTCATATGTTTGGAGCATCTGCTATCAAGTATCCACACCGCGCCCCGAGCTGTGTGCATTCTTCTCATCGATCTCCTATCCTGCAATGAAAAATTACTTGATAGAGGATGCTTTGTCAGTAGAAAAAGTTCCTTTTGGAACCCAAATTTGTCTAATAATTGAAACATTTTGTGATGGCCTAATCTATTTGCCACTAAAGTTAATGTAGACAATTTGTTTCCTTCTGGCAAGTGGTTTGACTGTTTGCTGTTTAGCTGGAGCAGGTGGTGGATATCCTCGTTGTTGTTGAGGGGCAGATTGCTGAGGATATAACTGTTTTTGTTGGTGACGAGTAGATGATTTTTGTTTATACCCAACACCATGTGTAGTTTACCTCTTTTGGGTCTGAAGCTGAGGTTGTTGTTTGATCAAAATGGCTTGTGGTTGTTTGGGATTTTGATTGTTGAGATTCATCACTTTATCTTTGCCCTTTTCCTTGACAAATTTTCCTGATGGGGGACTTTTATCCACTCCATCAAAACCAAGACATGTTCGATGTGCTGCTCATCTTTGCATGTCATTGATCATTTGAATTCGATCTTCCTTCTTATGCATTGAGTGGTTGATCATGGCACTTAAATCAGCAACCTTGCGTTGAGTAGAAGCTTCACGGTCGATCAGATCAAAAATTTTGGCATTCAAAGTGTAATTCTCTTCACACTTGCTTTTGAGTTGTTTTAACAGTGCGTTCTCTCGGTCATTAAATGCGCTGCTAATGTCCTTCATCTCTTGAATGGTGGTTGCCATTCTTCCATTTTCCTTTATGGCATGTTTGAACACTTTGTTAAATTTGGCGTGATCTTCCATGAGCTTTGTGAAGTCGTCCATTGACAAATCGTCTTCTTCTTCATAAGAATCATAAATAGGTGGATTTGAGGAAATAGAATCTTGACAATTTACCTCAGGATTTTCGAGTCCGTTGTCATGTCCCATGAAACATTCGTCCCATTCATCTTCTTCATCAATGGCAACGAAAGCTTCATCATTTTCGGATGAGCTATCTGACAGATGGCTTGGTGATGATTGTTCTTCTACTATCATGGCTCTTCTTTGTTCTTTGAGCTTTTTATCTCTTTTTGCTCGAAGCTCATCTCTTTTTGTTTTTGATATGTCAAGATAGTCGGTCTTGAAATGTCCATTCCTGCCACACTTAAAACAAGAGTATTCGGAGAGGTCAACTTTAACATATGAGGTTGATTTTACTTCACCTTTTTTATCAGATCGATCACCAGATCGATCCTTTCCCTTGAAGCTTCTGTTGTTGTTTTCGTTGTAGAGCCTCTTGTATTTGTTTGCTCTCACTTCCATTATTTGAAACCTTTTAGCCATGAGAGAGTATTCATCGAAATATTTTTTCGTGGGATAGTTCTCATCATCTGAGCTATGATTCTATGACAACAACAGCTGGAGCTGGTTTTGGGATTTCCTTCTCTTTAGCCTTAGCTTTAAAAGCTGTCTCTTTATCCTTGTTACCTGCAACAATTGATTTACCAGTAGTAGAATTATATGGTCCATGAATACGATTTATTTCATACTCATTTCCGGTTAGTAAATCAAAAAGTAAATCAATAGTTAAAGAATTGAACTCTAGTATCATGGGATGCATGGCTGAGTAAATTTCCCAACTAGCTGGTAGCGCACGGATTACTTTCAAGTTTTTCTCTCGTTGAGAATATTTATTCTTGTCAATCATTGCGATCTCAATGAGAACTTCTGTGAATCTGTTCTTCATTTGAGCGATGGTCTCTCCCGACTTCATTTTGAATTCCTCAAATTTGTTGCACACGATGAAAAGCTTGTTTTCTTGAATTATGTCCGATCCAAGACTGATTTCCTTTAGCACGTCCCACATCTCTTTAGCTGTTTGGAGATGTCTAATTATGGCCAAGTAGATGCCTCAAATAGTGCTTGAGATTAGTCCTTTAGCATAGTCATCAAGTTCAGCTTCCTTTCTTTCTTCAGCAGTGTATTCATCGATACTTTTCTCCTTTTCAACTATAATCAAGGATGGAGTAAGTCCAGTTCCATCTTTAATTTATGCGCTTCCTTTGTTCATGATTTTGGTTAGTCCATCTGTGATGACTTTCCACATCTTGATATGTTGTGCCCTTAGACACATTTCAATTCTGAAGCTCCAGTCATCGTAACCAGCAATGGAAAAATCCTCACAAGCGCGAACCATCTGTCCTTCCATGAATAAAATAGATGATTAATTTAATGCAAGTGCTTTATGTTGTGAAAAATATTTTCTTAGATCTATCCAAGATGACCACACAAAGATTGACTCTTGTGAAACAGAAACAATGGCCAAAATGAACCATTGTTCTGATACCACTTGTTGGTCCCGAAAGAGCAAGATTGGTGTATTGGGGGAGGGGGGGGGGGAATACACCAATTCAAACTTTTACGGTTTTCTCGTTTATGATTAATTGATAAGGCTTAAGCACACTTACTATATAAGATAGCTTGGTAGCTAGTTAATCTCTTCTTATTAGAGAGAATTAATCTAGCTCAAGTATGACCTTATATAGTAAAAACAAAGATTAAGCATAACTTTATAAGTTAAACTCAATTTATGTTGTGTGTGGAATTCGGTGGTTAGTGCTTTTGTTAATGCAAAAACGTTTTTCTTTCTCAAAGGTATAGTACCAACTGTTTTGATGAAGAATGTAAATATGATGAATAAAGTAAAAAAGAATAAGAAAGAACACAAGCAATTAAGGTGGTTCGGGATAAACTTTCCTTACGTCCATGGCTCGATCAAAACTAGATCGATAATCCACTAAGACTTTCTCCTTTCTTTTTACTCGTTGAGTACGAGCCACAAGAATTATAAAAACTAGATAAATTCTTGTGTTTACACTTCTTCTTCCCAAAATAGATAACTACTATCTAGGGTTGCAACTGGATAAATACAAGATCCTGAATTTGGTTTCGTAAAACAAATTCTCAGAAATAACTTTCTTCAAACACGATGAACACTCGAGAGAATTCTGGATTTGTGATGGAGTATTTTTGAACCCTTGAAGGCTTGAAGAAATTTGAGCAGAGTGAAGGCAAATTTGATAGCTTGAATTCTCGTACTCAATTCTGGAAGTGAAGGTGGTATTTATAGAACCATGGCTGGACCTATCCGTTAGAGAGAGAAGTGTCCTTCTCCGTTGCATTAATGGTTGTATTAAATGCATGACAGTGTTGATATTACACGCGCCGCCTGTAATGCGTCTTGTTCCACCTTCCACGCAATTTCCCAGTGTTTTTCCATACTTGGAATGATTCACAATATGTCTCGTACTTCATTCCTCAAAATATGCTCATTGATGTGATGGCCCACTGAGTGGTTGACTTATGACAAATGTAGGTATGTCGGCAGTCCACCATAGTTGAGGTGAGGAGCAGCTGGCTTGATTTTTGTTTTAACAGATCGTTTCCTACGATCTGTTAGTTGAGCTTCTGCTTCTATTTCTTTGGTTTGGTACCCAATTACTTTCTTTAGACACTCTCTTGGTATAAGCAACAAAAATATATGGACATATCGTTTTTCTTGAAAATGATCTGTTAGTTGATAGCAGGCTGCATGGGTTGCTTGAATCCATCTTTCTTTTTGAATTGTTCTCTTCAAAATGGACTTGGAAGTAGTTCACCTTATGAAACAGCTTGACCTATAGGACAAATGGTTTATCTAACCATCTGTTCTTTTTACATTTGTAGCTGTTTTCAATTCTAAATCAACAGATCGTTTCTATAGGTGAGTTTGAAAATTCAAACTACCTTTTTAGAATTTCGATCTGTTAAAAATCTATTCTACAAGAATATAACCAAAAACCATGACAAGTGAAAAATGAACAGCGACCTGCAAAGTATTAAGGACAGATCGTTATTTATCTCAATAAAAACGATTTGTTCTTAATGAGCTAGCTGACTATAGAAATAGAAAATTCTTGTCAATTTTAATAATCAATATGTTCAGGAAAACATTATAAGAATAATACAGATTGTAGAATAAACAATCTGCTCCTTTTATATTTAAGTTTTCCCTAACAGATGATATTGATCACTTGGTTTTAGATAACTTGAAATGATTAAGTGTGGTTTCGAGAAACATCATCAAAACATAAATAAATTCTTGGGGTTCCCAACAGAGAAAGAGTATTCCGGTGAGAAACTTCATAAGACTGCGATGTTCCGCCGATATCTTATCCCAGTAGGTTAAGAAATGCGAAACACGACTAACAGTTCAAGGATTTTTATAAGATGCTGTCAAAGGTGAATGTAAATTTATATCTTTGAAAGTTTTTCAAAATGTTCCTGCCTATGTCAAGTTCTTCAAAGAGCTGGTCTCGAAGAAGAGGAAATTTGGTGATTAAGAGTTGGTCACGGTATCTAAAGTAGCAAGTTCTATCATGCATCACCATTCACCCCATAAACAGCACGACCCAGGTAGTTTTGTCATCAATATTATGTTAGGGAATGTTAAGAAAGCATATGGTATGTTAGATTTAGGAGTTGAAATTAATCTTATGTTGTATTCTATTTTTAAACAATTAATTGAATTAAGTGAATTGAAATCTATTCGTATGTGTTTGCTATTAGCGGATATATATGTGAGATATCCTAGAGGCGTAATTGAAGATGTTTTAGTGCAAGTAGGTGGATTAATTGTTCTTGTTGGTTTTTTTTATCATAGAGATTGGAGATGTTAATGAAAATGAAGTTGAACATACACTTCTTTTAGGACGAACCTTTATGGCTACTACGGATACTTTAATTGATTTTAAAAAATGGTAGCATTAAAATATCTGTTATAAAGGAAGATTTGTCATTTTTTGCTCATAGAAGTCGCACTATACCATCTGCTAATTTTATTGATGATGGTTATATTGATAATATTGATTTCTTGGCCCATAGATATTTCTTACATGAATTTTGTAGTGAGGAACTGGTAGTACATGGAGTAGGTGAGGAAGATATTGATTAAGGAGTTGATCAAATGAAGAGTCTACTACCCTTGTCCGAGTGCAAACCCAAAGAGAAAGGAGACTCTGGGAAATTGGAGCCCAAGAAGCTCCCTGCTCATTTGAAATATGTGTTTTTTTAAGAAGGAGAAAATAAACCAGCGATCATCTCATCTGAGCTGACAAAAGAACAGGAGTGTGAGGTACTTCCAGTTCTAAAGGTCACAAACTTTCTTTTGGATAAGGTTTCGAAGATATTAGAGGGATTAACCCCACTACATGCATGCATCGGATCAATCTTGAAGTAGGAGCCACTCCGAAACAAGATAACCAACGGTGATTAAATCTTGTTCTGATGGAGGTGGTCCAAAAATAAATATTCATGTTGTTGGCGGAGGGGATTATTTATCCCATTGCTGCAGTGAGCGGGTCAGCCCTGTGCATGTGGTGCCTAAGTTGGGATGAATCATGGTGGTTGTAAATGACAAGCAAGAGCTTGTACCATCTCGACCAGTGATTGGGTGACATATGTGCATCTAATAAAGAAAATTAAATGCAACCACAAAAAATGATAACTTTCCTTTACCCTTTATTAATCAAATGTTAGATAGGCTTTCTGGTCATGATTTTTACTATTTTCTTGATGACCTTTCACGATACTACCAAATTGCTAGCACACTTCACAAGCCCTTTTGGTACGTATGCTTATAGGAGGATGCCATTTGGATTAAGCAATGGACGATGTGCATTTTAGAGAAGTATGATGTCTATTTTTTCAGAAATGATTGGTGATTTTGTTGAGATTTTTATGGATGATTTTTCTATTTTCGGCTCATCATTTAATGATTGCTTGCTTGAAATTGAAATAATGCTAGGAAGGCGTGTTGAAAGTGATCTTACTTTGAGTTGGGTAAAGAGTCATTTTATAGTTAGAAGCGGAATTGTACTTGGGCATATTGTTTATAGTAAAGGAATATAAGTTGATAAGACTAAAATTGAGGTGATTGAAAAATTACCCCCTCCAAGAGATGTTAAAGGAATTAGAAGTTTCTTAGATCACGCAGGTTTCTACCGACGTTTCATTAATAATTTTTCCAAATTTTGCCAACCTTTATGTTGCCTACTAACTCAAGATGTTGCATTTAAATTTGATGAATCTTGCTTGAATGCTTTTAATCTGCGAAAGAAAAATTAATCTCTGCTCCTATAGTGATTGGTCCTAATAATTCTCTGCCCTTTGAAATCAAGTGTGATGTTTCTAATTTTGCAGTTGGGGTTGTTTTGGGTTAACAAGTTGATACTATGCTGCATGTGATTTACTATGCTAGTTTAACTTTAAATTCGGCTCAAGTAAATTACACTAACCACAGAGAAAGAGATGTTTGCCGTAATTTTTTTCTTAGATAAGTTTCGTTCTCTAGGAACTAAGGTAATTATTCATAGTGATCATGTTGTCTTGAGATACTTGTTACCTAAGCCCCAACTAAGCCTACACTAATTAGATGGGTTTTGCTCCTGCAAGAATTTGATGTGGAAATAAAAGATAGAAAATGAAGTGAGAATTGTGTAGCTGATCATCTTTCTCGTCTTGAGAGTTCATCTTCATATGTGAATCAAAATTGCGTGTATGATCATTTTTCGTATGTAAATATTTCTGAAGTTAAGCTTGTTCCTTGGTATGCCGACATAGTAATTATTTGGCATGCAATTTCCTTAGGCCCGGTCTAACCTCACAAGAGGAGAAAAAATTTCTTCATAATTCTGCATGATCCACAAGGGGCTCATAATTCTGCAATTTCCTTAGGCCCGTATGAGGGGCTCATAATTCTGCATGATCCACATGTTTAATTAATTATATGAATAATTAATTCATTAATAATTAATACCACATAAGAGAATATAAAGCGGAATTTTACCTTTCTCCTTCGCTAGTCCTTCCCTTGTGGAGATACGATTTGAATCGCCAACAACGAACAACAATCCTCTCCGATTGAAGTATCCGACCTCCAAAGATTCTAATCTATTTCAAACCTACGATCTGATTATTGTGTGAGAAGTGTATAATAATATAGAGAAATTCAAGAATTAGGGTTTGGAATTCTAGAGAGGAAATTTTCAGCCCTCCCTCTCCCTCTTTATAGGTGATTTTAGGGTTAAGTTAAGTCTTCAAAGGGGAATGAACTTGGACTTTCTAATATAAGACCAAGTCCAACTTTATTTCTAATATTTCCATCTTATCCAATTAAGTTAGACTAAACCCAAATTATAACTTAATCTAATTAATTTCAAAGCCAATTTGACCCAATTAAATTTAATTAATTGTCTTAGTCAAACTTTGACTTCAATTAATTATTACATCAAGTTAATTTTCATTTTCAAATTAATTGGTCTAGGAAATATAATAAAGTATAGATCTTATATAAATATTTATCGACTCCTATGAAAAATATTGAACTATCATCATCCACTCAATTACTTATGTAATTCTTCTTTTTAATATTAATTATTTCCCGCGTTTTAAGATTATTAAATCCATTAATTAATCGAGTTTGCTGATAACTCAAAATTAATTAATTTGTTTATTCGTGAGCGATTCAGTTTAGACTTTAATTATTATATATGGAATAAAATTCAACCGGCCGAGTTTCTTATATAATTAACCTTTCTAAATGCTTCGCGAGGATTTAATCAACTCAGAGTTAACTGAGATGCGACTCTATGCAATACCAGTCGAGTACTTCTCGCTAAACTAAGTATTACTGTCCAATACATTACTTTATAAGGTTACAATAACTCGCAAGAACAAATGAATCAAAGCAGTGACTAATGAGTGTGTATAATAATGTCATCGTCCACAGATTGAGAAATAGATAATTATCGAGACCTCATTCTAAGGAACAACATGAAGAACTTATCTCATTGTGAAACCTCACAATATATATATGCAAGCATGTCTGACAGCATATATGTACCTATATCATTCTGCGGGCTAAGGTCAGCTCTCGCATCAAACGATACCGCATCCTTTACCGACTAGACTATCCATGTCTGTCTAGGTTGTGTACCTTGTTCTACAAAGAAGCTGACTGTGTTACCTTTTGTAATCATGGATATAGCACACAGTCTTTAATTGTTGAAGGGGACTTATTTGCAATTAAATAATCAATGATAACTAAATAACAAACCAATGATGAAAACATTTATTTTCATTAAATTGAAATTGAAAACAAGTCTGTTACAACGTCTAGGTTTTCCTTCATTGGGGCTATTTTACTCGTCGGAAAGCTCTTTCATTATTCGTGGCTACTGTAACGCGGATTGGGGTTCGTGCTTGGATACAAGGAGATCATTGATTAGTTATTATTTTTATCCTGGAGACTCTCTCATATCTTGAAGCGAAGTACAAGGTGATGAGCTCTACTGTAAGGGAGCTACTTTGGGTGAGTTATTTGTTCACTGATTTTGGTTTAAATACAATGCTTCATTTTCCATTGTATTGTGATAATCAGGTGATAATAAATATATCCAAGAATCAGGTTTTCCATGAGAGAACCAAACACCTAAGTATAGATTGTCATTTGGTCCTGGAAAAGCTCAAAGAAGGTGACGAGCTTGTTTTTCATGCTCTTTTTATATCTTGTTTTAAGTCTAGATAGAGTCATTTTTCTTTGTTTTATGTCTGGGAGGACACGAGTTTGGGATGACAGGATGCAGGTCGAGGTTGAAGGTCATCTAAGAGAGAGAGGTAAGATTGTGCACAAAGCACCTTGGGCAGTCTGAAGCTCAAGACAAAGTACCGCTCAAGATCATACTTCAATCGCTGGAGCCAAGGATGAGAAGCACCATGGAAAAGATGATGAGGAACACAAAAGCAGCTGAAAGAGCAGAAGATGAAAGGCAAAGAGCTGGGGATTCGCGGCTGATACTTTCCATGCGTGGAAAAGGAAAGAGATCTTCCTTTCCTACGAGTGAATATCTGGAGGATCGGGAGTATCTCCTATACGCGGAAAAATCACGTCAGAGAAGGAAAGTGCCACCATGAACCCTAGCCTCACTACCATTAAACCCGGGCCCATGAAGACCCTTATATCAACACATGATTTGAAGTAGAGACACACACGATTAGACGAAATTCGAAGGACGCAAAGGAGGGACGAGTCCGGCTGCTGCTTTTCTTTAGTCTAGGCTATGTTTTAAATTTCATGAGTGATTGGGAGGAGAAAAAAAAGTCCTACGGGAAAACATAAGTTTTATTTATGTTTTCGGCCTTGGTCAGGGTTGGTACTGCCAAGAGGATATTTTGGTTACATCGTACTTTTACTCTTTAATGTAAGTATACTTTTATTTGTTTAATTTGTGTTATTTAATTTCCGTATGAGTAGCTAGGTTTACTTGGCTTGGGGAAGATGAATTGAGTGTAATGCTTATGTCTTGAGAGGTCTAAATGCACGTATAGTTGTATTTGCATGTTCCTAAAGTGTTGGATCTAATTCCATACAACTTGATTGAGTCATTGGCGCTATAACGGCCAGTAGAATCTTGGGCAAGGTCAGGTTATCACTGTGAACTGGGAACTCCAAGTGTTAGCGACTTCCTGCTTGCCAATCAGAGGAATCCGTCTGGTGATGTAGGTGGGGACGCCACGGGTAAGGCATCTAAGATGGAGTGCCTGTGGTTGCACAGCCTCGCTAATGCTTATTTGGGTATGCTGGAGTAAGCTTAGCTTGAGCGCGAGCTTGGGCAAGGGGGATAAGGGGATGAGTAACCCTTACCTTTTGGGTTGAAAAGGTATGCTGGGCGAGGCTTAGGTGACTACGTGATGAGTAAAAAGGTGGTTGCCAGAGTGATGTGTTTGGTTGGTAGGAGTAAAAACTCAATCTTATGCTCGCCTTTAACCAATGACATGTGAGTACAATAAATATCTTTGTACCAATGATCAAGACATAAGTCAAGACTCATGGATTCTAACCCAAGTCAAATTGCTTTCTTATTTAACTATCTTTGTTGTTTCCTTTTCAGTTATTTACATTTTCAGTATTTACTTTCTGCTTGCCACTAGCGGAACCTAGTGAAGAGTGTAGGTAATTATAAATTTATCTTGACTGAAGTGATAACGACTGAGCTCCATCAGACGGATTTGTTAATCCTTTGCACATTTCTACTCAGATTTAATTGGTAGATATACTTACTAAATCTTGGCTTATCCACATTTTCAGATGTTGATATCCAAGATGGGCTTGATGAATTTACACCAAGTCTATCTTAATGTTGGGGTGGGGGGGGGGGGGGGGGGGGGGGGTGTTGAAAATACTACTTTGGTTGTGTGTTGAATGCATGAAGAAGGAGTTGAATGCATGATATTCACGTTAGGTTTGGAGTGCAGGTTGTTTTGTTCGTTTTTATCTTTGTGTGCAGGTTGTTTGGTGCGAAAAATGGATCGAAATGGAGTCGTGTAGATGAAGTTTTGTGTGAGGAAGTGTAATGAATGAACTTAGGGTACAAAGAAGGTCCGAGACGTGGCACGAGGAGGTACGAGCTACCCCGCGAGTGCCACGCGAGCAGCGCCCGCGGGAGTAGCCAGCGCCGGCTGGATCTCTAGCGCCTGCTGGGCCATTGCTTCAGCCGAGATAGAAGATTCGCCCCAACGCCTGTTGGACCCTTCGCTGGCACTGGACGCGATTTTTTGATGCGGAATATGTTATTTAAACCCGGTTTATTGGGTGTATTTTTCATCCTCAATTCATATTTTCTCTTTCAAACTCTAGAACACTTAGATTATCATATTTCCATTGTAATTTCGCCCCAGGACGAAGGATTGAGGGGACTTTGACGCTCAATCCATGATTCTATCTTAGTATACATGTTTAATTCTTATTATTGATTGTTTATGGACTAATTGTCATTCTGTACCTAGGGTTTTATAATCTATGGATTATTATTTGACTGTTCTTGATTCGTGCTTTGATTATTATTTGAATGTTTGATCCACATTTAATTCCCTTTTGATTCTAGATAAGATTGAGAAATAATTCTAGAATTTGGCCTAGGGTTTAATAAAACAATAGTTTCAAATTTGAAACATAGTTATTATATTCGTTGTTAATTGTTATTTTCCTATTGTGTAATTCGAATACGTGAGTTAGAATTACCGCTTAGTTATCGAATACGCGAGTTAGATGATTAAGCAAATCTAGGAATTGATTTATTAATTTCGAATCATTCTTCTTAATTAAGAAATTCTTAATAGGGTGATCTAATACGTGAGTCGTGGTTGCCGTCTATTTACGAATACGTAAGTTAGTAACTAGACAAACTAGAAACCCTTGATTAATGAGCAATTACATGAGTAGAGAGCATGATTTCACTGATTATAGATTTTCTTGACTCTAGGCCCTTAAATCTGGAATCCCACATTTTTATTATCTTTGTTCGTTTATTTTATTTCTTATTTCTCCAGCTTTATATTTGGTTTAGAGTTTAGGATTTCCCCGTTTATTTATTTTAATAACACTTAGGATTAGAATCTCTCTGCTAAACTTTCTATCGAGATTCAACCGGGGTTAACTTGTCACGTACAATTGACCTCGTATATTTCCAAGAGCTCAGAGTAGACATTTTAGGTCTAACAAATTTGGCGCCGTTGCCGGGGAATGCTTTAGGCATTTTTGATTCTTTGTGTTGTTTGTGTTCGTTATTTTTTTTTTCTTGTTCAGTGTTTTCTTTTTGTATCGTGCCGTTATTTTCCTTTATTTATTTATTTTTCTTTTTACTGTTTAGGCATTTTCTCCCGCAAGTTGCGTTTGATTCGTTTGTTGTGGTGGCAGGTTGCGTATGCAGAGTGGGAATGACAAACTTCCTAGCCAACCCAAGTGACTGAAGGAGGAGATGTCATGTCGAGCTCGAGACATTAAATGAGCATTTGTTTTTATTTATGTTCTTTATTTATTTCCCTTGTAGTATTTTCTTTTCATAATAAATAAATAGCATATCCACGGCCTTAAATTGCAGGTGAGTACAAAGTCCGGCTTCTTTATATATTCACCATCTGACTACTAGCAGCATCCGAGATCTGGCGTTTGGAGTCTTAGTTTTCGTTTTTCGTCATCGTGAGGGAAGTCCTCTCTACCTTTTCTTAACTTATTATGAGGGCGTATTAAGATGTATGTGTTGGGGGGTGGACCTGCCTTTTGTCTTGTTATTTATTTATTTGTTTTTGTTTATGCCTCCCTGTCTTGATCGTATGCGTGTTTTCTTGCTTATTTAATTACATGCATATTTGATGAAAGTTGTTTATTAGCATGTTAAGCATTGGTACGTGGTATAAATGGCTATAGGACTTAGATTGGTTCGATTTTTGATTAGGCTATGTTGTTTGATTAAGCTTGTTTAGTGGGGCATGTTGCTTAGCTAGATAACTTGTGATCAATCATGATTTGGATTATGAGTAATACTCCCTTGTCATTTACGTGTCTTAGTCCCTTTATTGTCTAAAAAAAACAAGAGAATAAATTTTCGAAAAAAAATAGACAATAAAAAAAAACGCTAGAAGGGCGTAATGAGTTGTCAAGTTAAGTTCATGGACTGTACTCCTGTTATCTTTGATAAAGAGTATGGGAAACCACATTGAGATACTCGATATGAACTATCGAAATTTATACCCAATGACGATTGCCCTTAAAATGTTCTTTCTCTCCTTCTTAAAAAAAAGACTTAAAGGGGATTTGACATGTTGAGTGCTTGGGAGATGTGAGATGTGTGTATAAGGTGATTGCGTACTTGATAGTTGGCTTAGTTAACGGGCAACACTACGGTCTTAATTGAGTGACTATGTTTGATTAAGAGGCGAGTCTAGTTTAAGTCCTCGTATTGAAGGTATGAACGGTTGTTGAGGCTTGCATGTTGATTTTCTAATCGACTCGAATGTGTTTTGTGATTGAATTTTACTTGAGGACAAGCAAATGGTTAAGTGTGGGGTTTGTTTGATATATTTTCGTCGTGTTTTTAGTCGTATTTTCGTGTCTCATTTCATTGCATTTTAGTTCATTTTTTCTTTTTTTTTGTTGGTTTTTACGCAGAGTTTCAAATAATGTGTGTGGGTTGTTTGGTGCGAAAAATGGGGCGAAATGGAGTCGTGTAGATGGAGTTTTGTGCGAGAAAGCGTAACGGCCAAGCCAATGATGAGCCGAGGGTGTGAAGAAGCTCCGGGACGCGGCATGAGGAGGCACAAGCCAACCCGCGAGAGCCGCGCGAGCAGCACCCGCATGGGTGGCCAGCGCCGGCTTCCCCAGCGCCCGCTAGCTAGGAGCCACGGCTAGGGCAGAAAGTTGGGTCCAACGCTGATTGAACCCCAGCGCCCGCTGGGCCGCTGCTTCAACCAAGATAGAAGGCTCACCCTAGCGCCTGTTGGACCCTCCGCGGGCACTTGTCGCGATTTTTAGACACGAATATGTTATTTAAAGCCCATTTTTGGGCATATATTTCATCCACAATTCATATTTTCTCTCTTTCAAACCCTAGAACACTTATATTTGTCTTTTCTCTCATTTATTAGCAATAATGTCCATTCTAGAAGATCTTAAACTACTATGTTTTTTGGCCTATGTATTTTTCTGCAAATACAAATAGATTTAGTTTGTGCAAGAATTTTTAGTGTTACTATCATATGTATTTCATAGTAATTAGTTTAAACCATAAACAACTAATTGAAATAAATTTATTAATAAAATGGGATTGTAATTAATTAGTATCCAATATCAAAAAATAAAATTATTACAAAGTAAACTAAAATAATATTACAAGTGACAATCACACATTTTTTCCTTAGATATGATTCTTTTCTTAATCATGTAATGTACGTAATGAATCATTGCTTGAATTTTATTGCTATTTGCATAATGAATTTGTACGTATGTGGATTCTAGGTTGGAATAAAATATTTTATCTTGATTAGGGAAAGATGAAATTTGCTTTTCTTACTTTCAATTATTTACTATGGCATTTAGGTGTATAATATTGCAAGGAAGATTAAACTAAATTTTATATGTGTGAGTGCAACAATAATAATTAGGGCAGAGATGAAGAGAAACTTTTGTGTTTATTTTCTTTCATTTTATATTGATTTATTTATTGCAGCAAAACTAGAATATGATTTAATAATTAAAATATTATATTAGTCTTAAAATAATAATATTAGAAGACAGTTAATTTTTTAAGAATTAACATTTTTTTTATAATTAGAATAGATGGATTGTAAATATTAAATATTATAATAATACAAAAATATTGTATTTATTGAAAGATAATGTTTTGAGATTATTTTGTTATTACAGATAATCTTATTATTTCACCTCCGCAAAAAATGTCACATATTAGATTGTTGACATGTCACAAAAGATAATTTTGTGATTCATTTCTCCAAAATGAATCGGGGGACCTTTTGTAATACCTTTCTGATATAACAAATGATAATTCTTATTTTTCATTTTCTATTGTATATTAATATTTTTATATTATTATTTGAATTGATATAACAAACGGTAAAAATGAATTTAAGAACACTAGCCTATATCACTTAAATAAGCAAACACTTCGAAGTGGAAATGGTGGATCATTAGCAGATGAAAAATCAAATGAGAATCATATAGAGAAGGCTACAATAATATCATATTACACTTCAAAACTTGCTAATTATCTGTGAAGTAATGTTGATGCATAAATTATTAATAGAGATGATGATAGATGAATATAAATTATTTATTATATATTTTATACAATAATTAGTTACAAAGTTACAAAATTTGTTTATATACAATTTAAAAAGGAAAAGAAATCATAGTACCTGTTGTAACAATAATTTTTTTTTCCACTAATTTAGCAAGCAAGAATTTATAAATATTGACAATGATGCACAAGTATAAAAAATTCTATCCATTTGTATTATATAGTAGTTAATAAAAAAAAATACAAGTACATAATATTCTCATATATATTTAGTTTTGTCAGATCATCAGGATTTTGAAGATAATGCTTCGTGTACTACAAATGGTAAATGCATATCCCTCATTACAAGATAAATATATTGTATATAATGTATATTATTTTTTAGTAAATAATATACATATGAGCATGTTAATTTCATTATATTTGTTTATCCATTGCTCAAACTAATTATATATTATTGTAGAATATTGGGATATCGGCAATCCAATATATTCATGTGAATTTTGCAAAGCATTCTTTTGGTACGAAGAACGATTAAATAAGAGCTATAAAGCCAAAAATCCAAAGTACTCCCTATGTTTCTTGAGTGGCAAAATCGAGCTTGCACAAATGAATAGACCTCCAAAATTGTTGGAGAACTTGATCTTTGGGAGTGATGCTAAAAGCAAACATTTTCTTGAAAAGATTCGCTCTTACAATAGTATGTTCAGTTTTACGTCAATGGGAGGAAAGATAGATACAAGTTTAAATACCGGAAGTTCACCACCCATGTTCCGGATGCATGACCAAAACTATCATTTAATTGGAATTTTGGTGCCACCTGAAGGTTCACTACCCAAATTTGCGCAACTTTATATCTATGATACACAAAATGAAATTTCAAATCATCTGAACTCTGTAAGGTTAGTCTCATTCAATTAAAACTTCGACTTCATAAATTGTACTTCATAAAATTAATCACTTTTGTTATTACTTCATTTTAACGTTTATAGGCAAAATGGAAATGTCAATAAACTTCATGCTGAAATTGTTGCTGACATTAAGAATATGTTGGATGATAATAATGTGCTGGTAAAGTCATTCAGAATGGTAAAAGAGAAGTATGCAGATTCTCAAACATGTGACATAAAGTTGAGACTAATTAGCAAAATAAGAAACGACGCGAGGCGATACAATCTTCCTTCTGTATTTGAAGTGGCAGCATTGATTGTCGGTGATTTTGATGAATCAATACATGAGAGGGATATAATTTTCCAAACACAAACAGATCAGTTGAAGCGCATAAATGAGTTGCACGCATGCTACCTTCCATTGCAATATCCCTTATTATTTCCATATGGTGAAAATGGTTACAGAGAAGATATACCTTTTTCTAACTCAAGATCATCAAATAGAGATAAACGGAAAAGGGTTAGTTTGAGAGAGTTCTTCTCTTATAGGTTGCACGAGAGAATGTACAAGGGGTTAACTGCGGACAGAAATGTACAAGGGGTTAACTGATGTACTTATCAGAGGAGACAATGACCCAACGAGACATGAAAAACGGATAATTCTACCGTCATCTTACATTGGTGGACCTCAATATATGATTCAAAACTATCAAGATGCAATGACCATTTGCAGATGGGCCGGATGTCCATATTTTTTTTTATCACATTCACTTGCAATCCGAAGTGGCCAGAGATAGTTATATATGTCGAGAAAAGGGGGCTGAAATCTGAAGATCGTCTTGACATAATTGCTCGAGTTTTCAAGATTAAGTTAGATCATACTCCCTCCGTCCACGAAATTGATTTACGCTTTGACCCGGCACGAGTTTTAATAAATTGCTTTAACTTTGTGTATAAAGTGTAGTGTGTAGCTAGTGGAATAGGGGTCCCACTTGTAGATAGAATTGAAATGTGTGTAGAAGGTGTAGTGTGTAGTTAGTGGAATAGGGGTCCCACTTGTAGATATAATTAAAATTGATGTAAACTTGTATGGATTAATTAATTAAAGATTTATTTTGAGTATGGATTAATTAATTAATTAATGATTTAATTTATGTTTGGATTTAAACATTTCAATTAATTACGTAAATGAATCTACATTAATTAATTAAATGAATCGGTATACCTGAATTAAGGATATGCAAATGAATCTATATAGATTAATTAAACATTAATTAAGTCATAATTAATCATTAATTAAACATTAAACTGTAAACAATAAAGTGTACACATTAATTAACCATTAATTAAACATTAAACTGCATAAAAGAAGAAAAACAAAATTAAGAATACAAAGTAAACCAAACATTTTGATTAAGTAAAAATAATGTCAGTAGTATTCCACTTCTACTAGAAGTTGATGTGATAAAAAAAAAGGAGGGAATTAAAATGGCTAAACATACTTCTCCCACCAATTTTTAACTGTACACACCTTAAGCTATATAGACAACTTAATTGTTAAAAATCTGAGTACACTCACAACAACACAAAAAAAGAAAATCCTCCTATTTACTACTGCAGCAACTCCACCCCATGGAAGGTCCAAGTAAAGAAAAAAAGATGACTGTTGAGGAGAGAAATCTCCTTGGGCAGTGGTTGATGTGGCAGGTGGAAGATGGGAAGTTGAAGCGTGGATCATTTACGAAAGCAAGTGAAGTCTTCGGGGTGAGTAGGCAGACGGTTTGGATTTGGTGGAAGAAAACACAACAGCAACTTGCTAGAGGCCAAGCTGTTAACCTGAATTCAAAACATAAAGGAATTGAGCACAAAGATAAAATGAAGATGGATGTAGATGCAGTTAAGTTGCTTACGGTGCTTGAGAGGTCGTCCATAAGGAAAATGGCATGCAAGCTAAATGTAAGTAAGAGCCTAGTTGGAAACTGGATAAAAGAAAAGCAAATTAGACCACATACAAGTGCTATAAAGCCTGCTCTAACTCAACAAAACAGAATTGGAAGGTTGAGATGGAGTTTAAGTCACCTCGATGCAGGAATGGGCAGAAGAGCAGTGAAGTATCAAAGCATGGAGAATATTGTCCACATCGATGAAAAATGGTTTTATATGACCAAAACAAGTGATAGGTATTACCTTCTGCCAGATGAAACAGAGCCATACAGGTCTTGCAAATCCAAGAGATACATTACCAAGGTAATGTTCATGTGTGCCGTGAGTAGGCCACAATTTGCAGATAATGGAAGCATAGAGTTTGATGGGAAATTTGGGATTTTTCCATTCACAAATCTAGAAGCAGCAAAGAGGAATTCAAAGAATAGAAGGAAAGGCGCGTTGGAAACTAAACCAATCCATTCCATCACAAAAGATGTAATCAGAGACTGCCTCATACAAAAGGTGTTTTATCTTCTTTTTTTTTTGCACTATCAGACTTGTACAATTCATCATTTAGTCATTACTTATGTGTTGCTTTTACAGATTATACCAAACATTAAGGCAAAGTGGCCTGTTAATGCAAGCAAAGAAATCATCATTCAACAAGACAACGCAAAGCCTCATATAGCACACAATGACCCAGAATTCATCAAAGCAGCAACATCAGATGGGTTCAATATAAAGTTAGTGTGTCAACCACCAAATTCACCAGACTGTAATGTGAATGATCTAGGGTTTTCCAGAGCATTCAAGTTGACAAGTTCTGTAGTGGTGTGGATGACTTATTGAAGAATGTGGAGATTGCATTTCAAGAACTGACCCCAGCCACTCTAAACAACGTATTCTTAACATTACAAGGTTGCTACACAGAAATCATACATGTGAAGGGGTGCAACAATTACAAAATCCCACACATGGGAAAGACAAGACATATAAGGGCAGGAACACTTCTTAAGTGTTTGGAGGTGAAAGAAGAGTTGATAAAGGAATGTTTGGAGTACTTGGAACTAAGTAAGAATGTTGGTGGTGCAGCCTGTAGCATTGATCAGTTGGGGGCAGCTTTTGGTATATAAGTAGGTGGGAAAAAGCTTTTTGTATCTAAGTGTTTTAGAAATATTTACAGTATAAACAACTTAGATATTTTGAGAGTTGTTTAGTATGTAAACAGTTTTTGGCAACATATTTTGTCTCAGCAATCAATACTAAATCAGTTTTTGCATCATAGACTCTCTAATGAATACACATAAACACACAACAGAGCTTACACTCAACCTCCAAAACTACAAT
This sequence comes from Leonotis leonurus, assembly GCA_026898415.1. NCBI lineage: Eukaryota > Viridiplantae > Streptophyta > Magnoliopsida > Lamiales > Lamiaceae > Leonotis > Leonotis leonurus. The sequence goes on from JAPKLX010000406.1 coordinate 112,767, forward strand.
TCTAAAAGCATAATCTGCAGTGAAGGCTTGAAATCAGATTTTAATTTAAACCCTCAGTTCACCATCACAGGGTGCATTAAAATCAAATTGTTTACCCTCACAAAAGATAATACAATTATGGATTCAGAATTGCAGTGAAGACATCATGTTTGCTCTAGGGGTTCATGTATAGCATAGAGGTGACAGAAACACAGACAAGAGCTTACACTAAACCTTCAAACCAACAATCCAGACACATAGAGGTGGCATAAACACATGGAAAGCATGAAATCAGAGGCTGAAAATCCTCAGCTAATCATCATAGGATGCAATTCATAGAAGCAACTAATGAACATGCTTCCCTATGAAAACCTACACAATAATGAATCTAGAATTGTAGGGAAGGCATAAGGGTTTGCTCTAGGGTTTCATCACAGGTCACATAAATCACCATCACAGAGGCATCATAGAGACATCACAGTTCTATCACAGAGGACACCATCAAAGAGGCATCACAAAGGACACCATCAAAGAGGCATCACAAAGAACACAATGACAGAGGCATCACACTCGTATACATCATAGAGGACACCATCAAAGAGAAAACCCTAGAACACCATCACATAGGCATAACATAGGCATCACAGAGGACGCCATCAAGGATGCATCACAGAGGACAGCATCAAAGAGGCATCGTAGAGGACAGCATCAAAGAGGCATCACATAGAACGCCACCACAGAGGACACCATTAAAGGGAAAACCCTAGAACACCATGCATGAGGCATCACAGAGGCCAAAACGCCCAAAAATCACATAAAGGCCAACTACGCCACAAACAAAGGTCAACTACGCCACAAACAAAGGCCAACTATGCCACAAACAGAGAATCATAGGCCAACTACGCCACAAACCAGCTATATCGGTCCAACTACGCCCATAAAATATCTATCACAGGCCAACTACGCCTCAAAGTTAAAGAGGAGGAAGATATTGAAACAGATATTCCTCCACCAAAGGGAACCAAATCCCAACCAGCTTCCGAAACCAAGCTTTGTTCTCCTTATTCCACTTGCACTTGCCATATCCGTCGAGATCTGAGTCAGGAACGCTTGGAGATGGAGTTTCCTCCACCACCGTGTCTGAATCACCAAAGATATAGCTAGGCTCTTGCCACAGCTCACAGAGAACGGATTGGGTCGACGTCGCCATTTTGAAACTGGAAGAATCAACGTCGGTGAGAAAGTGGGGTGGAGGGGAAGAATCAGCATCGAGGAGTGAAGAAGCACCCATCATAGTGAGTGAATGAGGTGTTCTAGGAGACAAATCACCCATCACAGACAAGCTTTTGGTGTTTTAGGGTTGGTCGAAGAGAAGGGGGATGGATGAATGTTCTAGGGTTTGTCGATGTAGAGTCAGAGAAGGGGGATGATGAATGTTCTAGGGTTTCTCGATAGAGAGAAGATGAAGAGATAAGGTAAAGTGGTGTAGGGAAGGTAAAGTGGTGTACAGAATCGAAATGGAGTATTCTAGATGAAGTGTAGATGATGTGTTAGGTAGGTTTAATTAATTAGGTAGATTTATGAATAAAGTGGTTGGGGTAATGGATTTAGGAATGAGTTGAGTTTAATTTTGTGTTAAAATGTTTAATTGAGTTGGGTTTAGTTTTAGTTTAATTTTGGGTTGATTTGGATTTTAATTGTGTTATTAAGTTGTTTAATTGGGTTGGGTAGTAAAATTAGGTAAATTAAATTGTGGGCCCATTATTGTTATTTATGTAATTATTGTAAGTATGTAAGGGTGAAATTGTAAAATGAAGGGATGCCAAAAATAGAAAGTAGAAACGTAAACCATTTTCGTGGACGGCCAAAAATGGCAAAATGTAAACCATTTTTGTGGACGGAGGGAGTATGATAAAAGATTTGAGAGAAAACAGAATATTTGAGAATGTCATAGTAGGTAAATAAATTTAGAATGAATTTTAATATTTTGATATTATTTTTCAAATAATTAAAAAATTTAATTAGTAATTGTATGTATTTTGTAGTTGTGTACACCATTGAATTTCAAAAGCGCAGATTGCCTCATGCTCATATCTTGCTATTTTTGGCCAAAGAAGATAAACATGCAACGCCGGAAGATATTGATAAAATTATTTTGGCTGAAATTCTAGATCAAAAAATTGATGTCAATTATTACAAAGCAGTGCAAGATTTTATGATGCATGATCCTTGTGGTGCAGCAAAAATGAACTCTCCGTGTATGTCCAACTGTCGTTGCACTAAATATTTCCCAAGAAGTTTATTGAAAGAATTTATGTGGATGAAGATGGATATACAGTTTACAAATGACCTGACAATGTGAGATTTATAGAAAAAGGAGGCGTCAATTTGGATTACAGATATGTAGTGCATCATAATCGATATCTTCTTATGAAATATGACGCTCATATAAATGTTGAATAGTGCAATCAATCTCGATCAATCAAATATTTTTTCAAGTATATAAACAAAGGTCATGATCAAGTGACAACATCTTTCTACCAAGATGCATAAGATGTTCACGTTGAAAGAGATGAGTTTAAAATGTATTATAATTGTAGATACATATCACCTTGTGAGGCAACATGGAGAATATTTATGTTTGATATCTAGTATAGGGATCCTTCTGTTGAGCGCTTGGGGTTTCATCTCCCAGGAGAACAAAGTGTAATATTTACAGATGATGATCGAGTAGATGTTGTGCTTGATAGGCCTAATGTAAGACAAGATATGTTTTTGGGTTGGATGGAAGCAAACAAGAAATATCCAGAAGCAAGAGAGCTGACTTATGCTGAGTTCCCAACAAAATTCGTCTGAAAGAAAGATAGTAGAGAATGGTATCCGAGAAAAAAACGATTTGTAATTGGGAGATTAGGCTATATACCTCCTGGATCTGGAGAATTATACTATGAAAGATGTTTATTGAACATTGTTCGTGGACCAACATGTTTTCAAGATATTAGAACATTAAATGGTGTCCAGTATATTACTTTCCGAGATGCTTGCTATGCATTGGGACTTCTAAATGATGACAAAGTGTACATTGATGGAATAACCGAAGCAAGTGAATGGGCATCAACTTCTACTTTGAGAACTCTTTTTGCATCATTGTTGGTTTCATGTTCCCTTGCCAGGCCCGAAAAAGTTTGGGACAATTGTTGGACTTATTTGTATGAAGATATTTTATATAACCAAAGAAGTCTCTCAATCACAAAATTTACAAGTGAATCTAAGATTGCAAAAGAAGTCTCTCTCAATCACAAAATTTCGAGCTATATATAAGACACACGAAATAATCCCATGGAAATCACTAGAAAGATGTAGATAAGATGGCAATTCCCGAATATTCCAGATTGATTCCGTTAGATGCAACTAACTCCCGTGCAACCCAGATGATTCCTGCCACTGTACACTGCCACATTTTGTTGTAACAAACTCCAACAAACTCTGACAGCTGGATTCGACCGTTAGAAACGGTTAAAACCCATTTCTAGAACTCTCGGGAACATTCCTGCTAACAACAGATCAATGGTCAAAATCCCAGAAAAGATCGTTATCGAGCTGCTTGAGACAATTGCTCTTTAACGATCTGTCTATCACCAGATGACCTGTTCCGCCACAACGACCTGCACCCGGTAAACAACCTGTTCCACCTGCACTTCACTGCAGCGGGCTGCTCCCGCTGAACCACAACGGGCTGTACTTGACAAACGATCTGTCCAACGTCCTAGCATACGATCAGTTTGTCAGCATACGATCTGCTCATCACCAGCAATCGATCTGCTCATCACCAGCTGCTATCCAGAGGACAATCTGCTATCACCAATCGATCTGTTCGCCAACAGAACCATCTGTTGGACTAACAATGAACGATCTGCTTTCCCAGCAGAATACACGATCTTGCCAATACTTCAAGCTCAACTTCAGCTCATGTGATCACAACTCTCAACAATCTCCACCTTGATTACATGATCTGAATCAAGGACTTCTCCACACAGCTCGCTGTCGAGCTGCACCAGCCCCCTCACGGGCTGCTCCACCTCAATCTCGAGGTACCAAGCTTACCAGATCGAGGCAATGATAGAACTTTGCCGCTGGCAATGCTTTTTTTAATGCATCTGCTGCATTATCATCTTTTCCAACCTTAACGACCTGCACATCACCTTCTCTCACAATATTTCTTATGAAGTGATGCCGCACATCAATGTGCTTAGTCCTTTCATGGAATACTTGATGTTTTACAAGGTGTATAGCACTCTGGCTATCACAGTTCACCTGGATCAATCTTTGCTCCACACCCATCTCCTTTAGAATTCCTCTTAACCACAAGGCTTCCTTCACTGCTTCAGTTAAGGCCATGTACTCCGCCTCTGTAGTTGATAACGCAACCACAGATTGAAGAAACGATCTCCAGCTTATGGCAGTCCCATACAAGTTAAATACATAACCTGTCTGTGACTTCCTTGAATCCAGATTAGCTGCATAATCTGAGTCCACATACCCCATCAACGGTTGATCAGGCTCCACCTCCATCCTTTGATACTTTAAACCAAAAAATTTGAAGTTCCCTTCAAGTATCTCATCAACCATTTTAATGCTTCCCAGTGGTATCGACCTGGATTTGCCATATACCTACTGGTAACACTGATCGAGTGAGCTACATCGGGCCTCGAGCAGATCATCGTATACATCAGACTGCCAACAATGTTGGCATATGGTATCTTTCCCATAAACCTTCGATCTTCTTCCTTTACTGGCCTGTGCTCAGCAGACAGTTTGAAGTGTTGAGCTAGAGGAACTTTAACCTCCTTCATTGAATCCATCTTGAACTTTCTCATAACACCCTTGATGTAATCGCGCTGCATCAACCACAAGCTACCTGCTTGCCTATCCCTTATAATGTCCATACCCAATATCCTCCTTGCATCTCCGAGATCTTTCATGTCAAACTCTGCTCTCAACTCCTCCTTGATTTTGTCGACCTCCTTCATGGTTTTGCCAGCAAGCAACATGTCATCAACATACAACAGCAGATAGACTTTTGCTCTCCCATCTCCTTCCTTAAGATACACACAGCTATCGAACTGTGATCTGGAAAAACCAATGGATGTAACATAATCATCGAATCTCAAATACCACTGTCTGGAGCTCTGCTTCAGACCATATAGAGATTTCTTGAGTAAGCAGACCTTGTCTTCATCTCCAGGTAGGATAAATCCCTCGGGTTGGGTCATATAAATGTTTTCCTCCAAATCACCATGGAGAAAAGCTATTTTTACATCGAGCTGTTGTAGTTCCAGGTTGTTCTGAACAGCTAAAGATAGCATCAACCTTATACTACAATGCTTGACAACAGGGGAGAACACTTCATTGAAGTCCATCCCCTCCTTCTGGGTAAACCCCCTAGCCACTAATCGAGCTTTGTATCTGACCTTGTGCTGCTGGCACACTTCGATCTTTTTCTTAAAGATCCATTTGCAGCTAACAAATTTCACACCCTTCGGTCTGTCTACAAGCTCCCAAGTGTCATTCTTATGCAATGATTCAAGCTCTTCTTGCATAGCAGCAAGCCAATCTGCTCCCTCCTTGCACCTCACTACCTCCTTGTAACTTCTAGGTTCATATGGCCCCTCCTCATCTACTATGGCCAGCGCGTAAGATACCAGATCAGCATGTCCATATCGATCTGGTGGATGGACAGATCTTCTAGCTATATCACGAGCTAATTGGTAGTTGGTTAGATCACCACTAGCAGGTCTCTGCTCCCTTTCCTCATCAGAACTGATCTGCTCATCCAGATGATCTGTCCTCTGGTTGATGTTCTGGAACTCCACCTGCACCCTTGCATTCTTGGAGTGATCACTTCCTGGATCAATTTGCCTAGATGCTCCTTCTCCTCTGGCAGTGGGCTGTTCTTCTCCACCAGGAGCAGATCGTTTTAACAGAGGCATCTGATTCTCCACGAATCTTACATCCCTACTAATGATGGCCTTCTGGTATCCTGGTTCCATGCACCACAGTTTGTATCCCTTCACTCCCTTGGGATATCCAAGCATGACACATTTCAGTGCCCTGGCCTCCAATTTATCTTGCTTGGTGTAAATATAAGCAAGACAACCAATAGCCTTGAGATAACTGTAATTTGGAACTCTTCCAGACCACACCTCATCTGGAGATTTGAAATTGTTTGACATAGCTGGACTTTTGTTGATTAGGTAACAGACCATCATGGCTAGTTCACCCCAAAAGTTCCTTGGAAGCCCACTACCTATCCTTATGCATCTGATCCTTTCCAGGATCGATCTGTTCATCCTCTCTATCACACCATTCTGCTGTGGGTTTCTAGGTACAATCTTATGCCTCTTGATTCCATTCTCAACACAAAATTTCTGGAATTCCTCTGACATGAACTCGAGCCCATTATCTGTTCTCAAACACTCCAATTTGACGCCCTTCTCATTGGCAACTT